>JAODAL010006164.1:0-136203 GCA_025379985.1 Phyllomedusa bahiana | reverse complement strand
AAAACTGGGGAATTGTTATTATCATTTGGGGGCCATTTAAGACATAAAAAGGGGGGGCAGAGACAATTTTGCTCTGTATCCCTCTTATCTTGGGTGCCAGCTTACTAGAGGTGCTGCGGGAACTATCGTCATTATACCTGGCAGCACTTAAGCTAAGTATCAGTCAACTTATCTAATCTGAAAGGGAAGTACATGTGTTGTAGTATTGCGTTGTATATAGCGTATTTTTTTTCACAGTGAGAGAAATTTTGAATCCCTGATAAAACCCTAAATTGTAGGGGAAACGCGTGGGTTTAGCTGGGATTTAAAGGTGTCTATACACGCATGTAGTGAAAATTGTCTGTCATTAAAGCGGAGCGCTCTTTATCGGGGCGATTACTCCTGGCAGATAGTGCACAGTTTGCTGTATCATCTAGGTATGAAGTGGTAATATATAGGGGTTTATATATTAATATTTTAAATATTTTAGTAAAATTTATTTTTTAACAGGGATTATTATTTGCAGTGATATTTTGGTATAAATCCTCTGTTCATATAGTATGTGTGTATATGACAAATACATAAGCTGTATTTCAAAAGTGTTTCACCTTATAAGTGAAAAAAGTAACTCTTTGGCGCAGAGAACAATATCCCAAACTAATAACCTGTCTGTAATAGAGATGTATTTCAAAGGTTTTTTTTTTAGACAAATAAGTTATTTGACAAAATTTCTGCCAACACCCTCTCCACTCTTTCGGGGTGGGGGGCTTTGGATGTATCAGCGTTTAACAGAACAGATGTCATGTCGTAATCTGTGAAATCATCTGATATCGGTATAAAAGGAGTGCGCTCTTTGATGTTATAGTAGGATCTTGGCCCTCAGCTCAGTTCTTTAAAGCTGGCGCTGACTTTACCTTGTCAGGCTGTGTTCCCACTTCAGTTTTTTGGTCAGTTTTTCCCCTGTAAGTGCCCCGATAAGTGAAGTGTGAAGTGGCTCCTGTCATCTGCGTGTCATCCTTAATCACAGCATTGTTTCTATACCTAACCACGCTCCCTAGGCATATTTCTGCATGACACAATGTTCTACAACACCATACAGGCTCTCTGCAGCCAAGAAATAGCTGTTTTTTTAATGAGATTTGCCGCAAATAAAGCAAAATAAAACAAATTTTGGGGGAAAATTCGGCGAATTGGCAAAATCGAATTGTTGAGAAATTCGCTCATCTCTATCTATAATATACATGGGACTGTTTAAAGAGCTAGGAGATGGCTTGTGTGAAGACTATCATAGAGGATACTCAGTGAATCAGTACCGATATTGTTGGTTTTCAATATAATAGAGATTTTGTGACATGAACCTTGTGTCAGCATAAAGTAAGATTTTATATGGTAATGACATGAAGAATCTCATAAATTTGAGAGAATGATGTCATGAAAACTGGGACAAGCGCCAGGAGTTATTTTTAGAATGAAAAACTTATTTTTCAGCTTGGAATCCATGCACACCTATAACAGTCATTTTTAAGTTCAAGCTGCAAGGAACATAGTGAATCTTGTGTTTGTGATGCCGTGGTAAGCAGGGTGGAGCAGCAATAGGATATGTTTACAGAAATACTCTCCTGGGGCTTTAGCAATCCTGTGTCTAACTGTTATTTATGGTGAGATTCTTTTTCTCTATGTGCATTCATGCTTAGCTTCTGGAAAAAGGGTTGGGTCATATATGAAGCAAACAAGGCAAAGAGTGCTATTTTCAGAGAATGGCTGTGAAAATGAGTAGATTAATTCTCTATCTTCTTTATGTTAAGAAGAGAAGTGCTAATACAGCACAAGATCTATTATATCATGTAACATCTTTGTAGTAGGTTTCTCTGTTATATACAGTAGCTCTGTGCATTCAGCCTCACGATAGCCCAACTTGGCTCCTCCAATTATGGCACAAAGTTTTGACATCCAGGAGAAAAGGGCCTCGTGTTTCTTTTAATGCCCAAAACCACCTTGATACTCAAGCCAATTTCTTATTAAACTGTTTGCTGAAGATGCAATTCCTCTAGAGAGAGGAGTCTTTGATCTTTTGGCTCTTGCCATCATACTTCAAAGGGAGTGAGACCAACCAGGACTAGACCTCAGCGCCCAATAGAACTTACATAATACACCTACATACATCCCATGGCAGATTTGGAAGGTTATAATAACATCAAAACTTTCCCACTTATACAAGTCTACAACTAAGTTTACAGCCTTCTGGGTAGAGAGCTCCTGTTTTTTTTTAAAAGCATTATTTGGTTTCACTGTTGTAGTAGGGAGACTCTCCTTTTTCTATACATTGCTGTTTACAAAAAAAAAAAATCATAGAAAAAGCCCCTAAAGTTACAGGGTCAAGTACTGGGAACTAGTGGTCTTTTTCTTCTGTGAACTTCATGGGGATAGAAGATCCTTTTTGCTCTCTAGTGCTAAGGCTATAAAAGAACGTAGAGATCTGCTGGCATCAAATGCTGGCAACAGCTATACAGCTATATGCAAAATAATAGCAGTCCAATATACAGTAAGTAAGGTGTTTAATTACTGTTTTTGTCTGAAGCATAATACAACATGGTCAAAAATTCAGGAGTAGGTGTAGCTGAGTAATGGGCAACCAAAGAATTAACAGTCATAACATGCATGTTGCTAATTTGGTGTATCTGACTCATTTTATGTTCAAATAAATAGCAGTGTGGATTTCAATTAGTGAAATCATTAATTTTGTGAAGAAACAGGAGTTAATTATGGCCCTTATTTAAAGGGGTTGTCTCACTATAAAAATTAGCGTTCAACATGAAAGGAAAATTAAATGAAGAACTTTTCCAAATAGAGTGCTTAGTTTACTTTTTTTGTTGAAGAGATAAAATTTATTTTATCTGCTCCGAGTGCACTCAGGTTTCTCTAGGTTTCTGACTTTCCCCTACTGTTTACCTTATCTGATAGCAGGGATGAAGTCATCACACAGGTCGGCACACAGAACTGCTGGCAGCTTGGAAGCTTGAGTGGTATCTGATGTAACAAACAAAGAAGACTAATTACTTTTGTTTACTTTAGCTCTGAAACTTTCTTGGACTTTAAATAAACCTCTCCTGCTCTCATGTCAGAATAATAAGCAGACCTTTGAATATGGAGCTGATATGTTAATCACCCACAGCTTGACCAGATGGAGAAAGGATGCATGAATAAAATCTGCTTTTGACTCTGTGAAAAGCCTTATGAGACAACCCCTTTAATGAAGAAGGGAAGCCAATGTTGTACCTGCTGGAGTTAGCCCATTCTTGGGGAGTATAAGAAGTTGATTGGAGAGGGCAAAGCATATCAAGAAATACAAAGAAGTTGATTGGAGAGGGCAAAACATATCAAGAGGCAGAGAAAATAATTGGCTGCTCATCTAAAAAGATCACCAATGCTTTAAAAATGGCATGCAAACCAGAAACACATCGTAGGAAAAGGAAGACTACCATCAGAGGAGATCATAGAATAACAAGATTGGAAAAGAAACATCCGATGAAGAACCTCAGGGAGATCATAGATCTTCAGTTATCTGTGAGTAGGGCAAACATCAGAAGGCCCCTACGTGAAGCTAAAACTATTTGTTAGCAACCCTTGAAAAGTACCATTTCTGAAAAAAATACTTCTAGAAAAAGTCATTTGCAAAGAACACATTGATTGGTCTAAAGAGACGGGTGCAACATGGGTCTAAAGGTGTCAGATGACCCATAAACATTGAATTCACTGTAAAGACTGTAAAACGTGTTGCTGCACGCACAATGGTTTGGGGATATATCTCATATTCTTGATTTAGGTCCATTTATTGCATACGAATCATCATGGACCAGTTTGGACATATGAAAATACTGGTCATGTCGCTTTATGCTGAAGAAGATATGTCCTTGAAGACATGTTGTGAAATGGCCAGCCCAATCCCCAGACCTAAATTGGTGAGAGAATTTATGGAGTGACATTATAAATACAGTTTTTGATGCAAAACCTAAAAAAGCAAATGGACTATGGAAAGCAGCCCAGCTGAGGCTGGAATACCTGTTTTCAGGTGTCATATGTTAGTTGATGCCACAAAGATGGAAAGCAGTTCTCAGAAATAAGGGTTACACAACTAAATATTAATTCAGTGATGTAGAGAAAAGTTAAATCTGGGAATAAATTTAAATTTCTACTGTAAATATTCGAGTTGAATAATCAAATTGCACACATTGCTATTTTTTTGAACAGCCTATCATTACAGTTTCCTCATTTGCAGTTTAGAATTTGATATTTCGATCATGTTTTCATTTGGATGTGAATGTACAGAACTCCCGTGCCTTTGTATATATGATAATAAATGTAATTGTGAGGATTGAGCTTTCTCTCATTTGTTTGAAACACACTGCTATTATCTTGCACATAAACATACATGCTACTGAAAAACAGAGCACAAAATTGCAAGATCTCTGATAACATGTCTAATTAGTAACTTAAAGGGAAACTCATGGCGACATGTCCCAATACGCAAGCGCCGTTTTTTTGACGCTATATTGTCAATGTAAATGAATTGTGGTACACCAAAACTAGGCGCATTGTACGCTGCGTGCGACACATTGTAGTACGCCTAAAAAGGTGCATTACATGTAGTAGCAATGATACGCTGTGTGCCTCCATAACACAATGCGCCTTTTTAGGCGCATTACATACACAGGTAATGACACGTTATGCGCCTCCATTACGAAATGCGCCACATTAGGCGCATTACATACACTATTAATAATATGCAATGCTCCCGCTATTTGCGTAACGTGCCTTTTTAGGCACAATGCACCTATAGAGGTGCATTAAGTTTACAATGCAAGGTATACAAGACACCAGATTCTTGAGAGGATCGGACTTTCAGGTGTACTTAACACTAATTTAATGCGTCTAAAAGCTGCTGCAGCACCGCCAATTTTTAGACATGTCGCCTTCAATGTTTTTCTTATGTGTGCTTTTAAAGGGGTTTCCGTGGACTTTTACATTCATGGAACAATGTTAAGGTTTTTTGGCGTAATTGCACAGAAATTAATGCTGTGCATTTCTGCAAAAAAAAACACACCAAAGACACACTAAAAACACACTGGGTGAAAGCAATCAATATTTGATTGGCAGAGGATTAACTCTTAACACACCGGCCAAGAAAATTAATGAAGAATCCCACTTGAATGGGAACGTTTCAGTGAGCTACCATACCAGGCACAACCACCACTCTGTGTGTAGTGTGGTATCCAGGTAAACACTGATGAGGTTGTGGCACATGCTTAAAGAAGACCTGTGACATCTCCTGACATGTCTGTCATAGAGATTTGAGGAAAGACGCTCCAGAATTGTTATTTCACATGGAATTCAAGGATTTACAAAAAAACAGACATGTCATTAATGGCCACAGTTCACTTTAAGTACAGTGATTAGCCCGACTCGTCCCCAGCATTTCTGCACCTGTACTCAATTCAATCTATTGTAATCACTTATGAATGATTGAGGTCTCCTCCCATAACTGTTCTTGTTGGGTTGGTGGTAAATTGAATAATAGATGTATTCATCTGTCAATCACGAAGGCTTACAACATAGCTTATGTGCGCTGCTTTTAAAAATAAAAATTAACAGGACAATTACAGCAATACCCTATTTGTATATTTTTGTATGTTTTACTGCTTTTACACAATAAAAAAACTTTTATTCAAAAAGGAAAACACATTTTTGCATTGCCATAGTCTGACAGCCATAACTTTTTTATTCTTCTGTGTACGGAGCTGTGTATGGCCTTGTTGTTTGCGGGATGAGTTGACATTTTTATTGCCAATACATAACTCTACATGCTTTTCATTTGGTGCTCTCCTCAAGGAGAGATGTTCCCATAAAGAGACAGAAGGATTCAAGCAAGCTACATCCACAGAAGATCTGCAGTAACTTCTACAAGATCTTTGACAAAACCTCCCTGATGAGATCTAGAGATGGGCAAATTGAGTCTAATGAAGTGGAATTCGTTTAGAATTTCAGGAAAACTTCGGTTCTGAACGAAGTCGAAGTTTGGGGTACTTCGCGTGAACGAAGCGTGCTTTTGATTGATAAAATGGCTGCGAGCACATGGAGTTACATGGGGCAAAGAACTCTGGGAGGAAGAAGGGCATAGCCAGCGACGCTGGGAGCTCATACCGCTCTCACTGTACTGAGTAGGGAAGGTGCTGCCACGGCTGCTAATAATATCTCTTACTGAAGAACTCATTTTTATACAGCGATTTTTGTGGGGTATCTCAGTTTGTCTCAGAGACTGCTTCTCTTATGTTCTAATTCTGATTTTGTGGGGTATTGGATCTGAAGTCCAGTGTGTGTCCAGTGCAGCTGCATATACATTTTAATGCTATCTGCTCACAGCACATTGAGTATCCAAGGGTTATCTAAGCCAGTTCCTGTTGTATTCATTTAAAGAAACAGCGTTTTTACAATCCAAATACCACTTAATTTTTGGGTGCTCATTTCTTTTGCGCAATTTACATCCAGGGGTTAATTAAGCGTTGTTCTGCTGTTGTGGTCATTAAAAGAAATGTTCTTTTTCACTGCCAAAAAAGACATTTTACCTGTAGCATAATTCATAACCGAAGGTTAATTACAAGTTTTTTTGTTGCTGTGTACCGTAAAATACACACCATTGTAACATGCAACAAAGCTGGTAATTTTTGGTTGCTCATTTCTTTTGCGCAATTTACATCCAGGGGTTAATTAAGCGTTGTTCTGCTGTTGTGGTCACTAAAAGAAACGTTCTTTTTCACCACCAAAAAAGACATTTTACCTGTAGCATAATTCATAACCGAAGGTTAATTAATTACAAGTTTTTCTGTTGTTGTGTACCGTAAAATACACGCCATTTTAACACGCTACAAAGCTGGTAATTGTTGGCAGAATATTTCTTTTGCGCAATTTACATCCAGGGGTTAATCAAGCATTGTTCTACTGTTGTGGTCACTAAAAGAAACGTTCTTTTTCACCGCCAAAGAAGAAATGTTGCCTGTAGCATAATTCATATCCGAAGGTTAATTAAGCCTGTTTGAGCTTTTATATTCAGTAAAATACACAGTGTTTAGAAAAGGCACATACAAGTAAATATTTCATGGCCATTTGTGTAGCTTGTTAGTGGGTTCATTTGGAGACAAATATAGGGTGGGTATTTATCATATGCAGATTTCTTCATCAAACAGTGTCTGTACATTTTAGAACAAACAGTATGTCAGACAGAGAGGTGGCAGGCTCTTCACCTGCGAGTGGCAGTGGCACAAACATTCCTGGAGCAGGCCCAGGTCGCAGCACAGCAAGGGGACGTAGTAGCAGGGGTCACTCAGTGAGGCCACAACTGCCGCTGTCATCTAGCGGCCGTGTGTTGACCAGCAACCCAAGGGTTCTTGATTGGTTGACTAGGTCATCCACTTCCTCCCAGATGACATCTGACAACCCCAACCTAGAGTCGGTGGGAACGTCAGACACAACCCTTAGTTGGCATGGCCCGGGAGCGGGTCAGCGGCCCTCACCTGTCCTCAACCCGCCACTGTCCCATCCGGTTCCCTCAGCCAGAGATCTACTATGTGGTCTGGGCTCAGCTTCACTATATAGCGAGGATGAACAATTTGAGGAGGGCAGTCAGCAGCTCCTTGGCAGCGAAGAAATGGGGCCAATATCCCCTGCTTCTTGCAGTAGGTGGCACAGTATAGATGTGGAGAGTGGCATGGGAGGTCATGTTGTGAGGGGTCAGCCTCTGAATACCAAGAATGGTGATGAGGACAGCAGTGACGATGAAACACAAATAGATGATGATGTAGCCGACCGCACTTGGGAGCCGGGTGAAGCAAGGGCTTCATCACCGTCATGAGAAGAGGGCGTCAGCTTGCGCGTCAGGCAGCGGTGCAGTCAGCAAGTGGGTTGTGTGGCCGTGAGGCAGCAGGGGAGCAGCAGTGTGAGGTCGGGAGCCAAGCGGCCACGGTGTAGAAAACCCGCTTCGCAGGTCCAAGAAAGTAGCGGCACAGGGGCTCAGCGAGGCAGTGGGGGCAGTAGTCACTCAGTGCGGAGCGTTGGCGGTAAAATCAGATACTCGGCGGTATGGCAGTTCTTTGCTAAGACACCGGAAGAGCCGAATATGGGTATATGTAGAATCTGTGGGAAGAATGTGAAGCGTGGCCAGGGAGCTAACGTTGGCACCACGGCCCTGCGTCAACACGTGCAGCGTCACCATCCGGTGGCCTGGGAGAAATGTGGCTCCAATGTGGTGGTCCATCCTGCCGCCGCAGCAACAGCAGCAGCAGTGCCCAGTGGCACGCATGCCATTGCAGCCAGTCAAGGCACCACCACCTCTGCAGAAGGGAGCTGTTTCTCTTTGCCATCATCTCCCGGTCCAGATGCTCCTCGCTACTCATGGCGTCAGCAGTCGTTCAGCGAGGCGATTGCAAAGAGACAACAGTATGTGTACAACCATCCTAAGGTGCAGAAGCTGACCGTGCTCCTGTCCAAGTTGTTGGTACTGCAGTCCCTCCCTTTCCAAATGGTGGACTCTGCACTGTTCAGAGCAATAATGGCTTGTGCCGAGCCGAGATGGAGAGTTCCAAGCCGTAATTTCTTTTCCAAAAAAGCAGTACCAGCACTTCATAAATATGTGGAACTGAAGGTGGGCCAGTCCTTGAGCTTATCGGTTTGTTCCAAGGGGCACGGCAGCGTGGACGTCTGGAGCTGTAACTACGGTCAGGGCCAGTACATGTCCTTTATGGCCCACTGGGTGAATGTGCTTCCTGCCCAGGCACACCAACAACTTGGACAGGAGACGCCGCTTTCTCCTCCACGTTGTCAAACTGTGGCTCCTGCGCCAATGTCCGCCTCCTCCTCCTCCACCACCACCATCATCTCAGCCTCCACAAGTACTGCTCCATCATACCACATGTGTAGGGCACAGTGGTGTCACGCAGTTCTACACCTGGCTTGCCTCGGCGAACGAAGTCACACAGGGGAGGAACTGCTCCGCGTCATGCAGCAAGAAATCAATGTGTGGCTTTCTCCGCGCCAACTGCAAATCGGAACCATGGTGACGGACAATGGGAGTAACATGGTGTCCGCGCTGCACCGAGGAGGGATGGTCCATGCGCCCTGCATGGCGCATGTGTTCAATCTGGTTGTGAAAAGGTTCCTGAAGTCTTCCACCGATCTTCAGAAGATTCTGAAAATGGCCAGGAAACTGTGCATTTTCTTCATCCATTCCTACAAAGCCAGGAACACCCTCCTCGAGTTGCAGAGGCAGAACGGCCTCCCCCAACACACTCTGATATGCGATGTTTCCACCCGTTGGAATTCCAGCCTGCACATGTTGGACCGACTGTATGAACAGAGAAAGGCCATTAATGATTTTTTGATGATCCAGGCGGACAGGAGTACTCCCCTGTGTAACTTTGATGTCAGCCAGTGGCAGCTCATGCGTGACACCTGCCGTTTGTTGAGGCCATTCGAGGAGGCGACGTTATTTGTCAGTCACCAGGACTACAGGATGAATAAAGTCATTCCACTGCTTCATGTACTGGAACAGATGCTGAAAAATCTGTCTGGGCAGGGGACTGGAGACGTGGCGACCACATCTCGCAGCCACATGAGTCCGGTGGGGACTGAAATGGAGGAGGAGGAGGACATTGGAGCAGAAGCATTGTCTGGGGAAATGAGTGGATTTTCTACCCAGGTGACAAGAGAGGAGGAGCAGGAGCAGCTGGAGGAGGTAGATTGAGATGAGGAAGACGAGGCAGATGATCCGCAAGCACCGTGGCAGTATACAGTGGAGATGGAGGCAGGAAGCCCCTCGGAGTCACTTGTGCAGATGGCCCGCAGCATGCTGATTTGCTTGGCTAGTGACAGCCGAATAGTCACCATCCGGCAGAGGGATGATTTCTGGCTCTCCACCCTATTGGACCCTCGCTATCGATCCAAAATGGGAGCCTTTGTCCCAGTTGCTGAGCGGGAGGACGAACTCAAATACTATAGGGAAATCCTCCGTAGTCAGTTGGCCGCTGCCTATGTGCGGCATCGTCCCTCCTCTGACCGGGGGGTTCTTCAGCGCTCACGTACTACTGCCGTGGCTGCTGGTGGAAGGTGGGGGGGTAGGAACAGTACCAGCTCCATCAGCAGCAACCTAAGTCTGGAGTCACTGATGAGCAGCTTCCTTCACCCGCCTAGTGAGGAGGGTAGTCGCCAGAAGCAGCAGGACCTGGAGCAGTCCCTGAACCAACAGGTGGTGGCCTACTTGGACAGCACTCTGCAACCCCAGTTAGAAGATCTGCTGGACTACTGGGCAGCCAAACTGGATGTGTGGCCGCAACTTGCCAAGTTTGCAGTGGCGAAGCGGTCCTGCCTGGCCAGTAGGGTGGCATCAGAGCGGGTGTTCAGTGCGGCGGGGGCCATCGTTACACCAAGGAGAACCCGCTTGTCCACGGGAAATGTGGAATGACTGACCTTTGTCAAGATGAATCAGGCGTGGATGGGCCAGGATTTCCACACACCAATGCCTTAGGCGTCAGACTACATCAGCCATGACACCTCACCCAAACTGTGAGAAATGAGTCTGGGTTCAAACAACCTGCCTCAGCCACTATTCTGATGCTGCCACCCGCCTAATGCCACACATCTGCTGCCAGTTTCTCCATCTGCCACCAATCATCTTTACCAGGGACTGGTATTGCCACCCACCTCCACACTCTGTCATTGTGCCACTCTATGACCTCATGCTGCTGCTGCCGTGCCTTCCACACTGTGTCATTGTGCCACTCTGTGACCTACTCCTGTTTTTGACACCTCCAGAATGTCATTGTGCCACTCTGTGACCTCATGCTGCTTTGGCTGCCGCCGTTACCTCCACACCCTGTTATTGTGCCACTCTCTGACCTCATGCTGCTGCTGCCGTCACCTCCAGTCTCTGTCATTGTGCCACTCTGTGGCCTACTCCTGTTTTTGCCACCTCAAGAATGTCATTGTGCCACTCTCTGACCTCATGCTGCTGCTGTGGCTGCTGCCATTTCCTCCACACTCTGTAATTGTGCCACTCTGTGGCCTACTACTGTTTTGCCACCTCCAGAATGTCATCGTACCACTGCCTGACCTCATGCTGCTGGTGTGGCTGTTGCCGTGCCCTCCACACTGTGTCATTGTGCCACTCTCTGACCTCATGCTGCTGCTGCCGTGACCTCCACTCTCTGTCATTGTGCCACTCTGTGGCCTACTACTGTTTTGCCACCTCCAGAATGTCATTGTGCCACTACCTAACCTCATGCTGCTGCTGTGGCTGCTGCCGTGCCCTCCACACTGTGTCATTTTTGCCACTCTGTGGCCTACTCCTGTTTTTGCCACCTCCAAATGTCATTGTGCCACTGCCTGACCTCATGCTGCTGCTGTGGCTGCTGCCATGCCCTCCACACGCTGTCATTGTGCCACTTTCTGACCTCATGCTGCTGCTGTGGCTGCTGCCGTGCCCTCCACACTGTGTCTTTGTGCCACTGTCTGACCTCATGCTGCTGCTGCCGTGACCTCCACACTCTGTCATTGTGCCACTATGTGGCCTATTCCTGTTTTTGCCACCTCCAGAATATCATTGTGCCACTGTCTGACCTCATGCTGCTGCTGCCGTGACCTCCACACTCTGTCATTGTGCCACTCTGTGGCCTACTCCTGTTTTTGCCACCTCCAGAATGTCATTGTGCCACTGTCTGACCTCATGCTGCTGCTGTGGCTGCTGCCGTGACCTCCACACTGTCATTGTGCCACTCTGTGGCCTACTCCTGTTTTTGCCACCTCCAGAATGTCATTGTGCCACTGTCTGACCTCATGCTGCTGCTGCCGTGTCCTCCACACTGTGTCATTGTGCCACTCTGTGGCCTACTCCTGTTTTTGCCACCTCCAGAATGTCATTGTGCCACTGTCTGACCTCATGCTGCTGTGGCTGCCGCCGTCACCTCCACACTCTGTCACTGATGTTGCCACCTGAGCTCTCAGCTTGTTTTTTTCCAGCTTTCGCTGCCCTGACTTTATCAGGCTACATTCCCGCTTCAGTTTTTTGGTCAGTTTTGCCCTCTTAAGTGCCCAGGGAATTTTATAGTGAAGCGATTCTAAGAGCGGCGGCAGTCATGTGCGTGTCATACTAAAACACAACATTGTATGAAGACCAAACCAAGCTCCCTCTGCATATTTAAGCATGGCACAACGTTCTACAGCACCCTGCAGGCTCTGTGCAGCCTGGAAATAGCTGTTTTTTAATGCGATTCGTCACGAAGCAATTCGGACCGAATCGAATTTTGTCGGAAAATTCGGCGAAGTCACCGAATCTAATTTTTGAGAAATTCGCCCATCTCTAATGAGTTCCTTCAAAGACTGAATTGATGCTGTTTTCAAGACAAATATTGATTTGATTTAGATTTTCTTTTGTTTATTCACTTTGCATCTTAATTGATAAATATAAACTACTAATATGTCTTACTTTGCAGCATTGCTTCCACACCTGACTAAAACTTTTGCACAGTACTGTTTATAGTGGATGTCCACTAGGACAATATGAAGCAGGCTCAGAAGCTAAGTCTCCTCTAAATATGACAATTCTGGTTACTGAGCCAGAATTATGCTGCATACATGGTTTACATGTTCTTACATGGTTTATCATGTATTGTAGACAGTTTTTTGACACTTCTGCATTGCATCTAACCAAAAGGGCAGGGTTTTGTTGAAAAGGGAATTGTCACTGAGTGTGACACTGATTACTAAAAAATGTGCCAATTAGTGGCATAAACTGAACCAACTAATAGAAAGCGTACACTTTAGACTAGACAGTCTAGACATGTGCCAGATTTATTAAAATTATATGAGTAATAAATCTGGCACATTTTTAGACTGTCTAATTTAAATATATAGAATATAAATCTGTCCCAACATGTCTTTCTTACTGTAAATTAAACATTGCCCTCCCCGAAATTAGCAAAGTTATATTTTTTTCTTAACCTTCAAATAGTTTTTGGGGGCTTTCCAGTAAATTGTAAATAAAGTCGAATTCCCAGTAAATAATTGATTACATTAAAAACAATAAACAATACAACTTGCTCAACAAAAGCAAGCTTTCACGTAGCAATAGTAATGGAAAAATTGACTGAAGGAAGGTATAAATAAAAATGATTTTTCTTTCTCCTTCTCCCTAGATAAACTTGAAGAACAGAAATCGCTTTCAACTGATTTTTTCATCTTTTTTTCATCTTCTGTACTGATTATATTTTCTTGATAGAATCCCACTTATCTGATCAACACTTTTGAAGCTGAATTGATGGTGAGCCATATAAAAGTTATGTACAAACTGGCCCTTTGTTGTTTTGTATCATTTTCAATGTACTCAGGTAGTTTAACACTATGTAAACACCATCTGGTTTCATTTGTGTGCAGTCACAGAACTAAAAACAAGTAGACAGGAAGACAAAGAAAACATGTTTTAAAAAAGATTAAGTAGATTCTATATCTTATATACATATCACTAAGCCAAAGATATAAAAGATGGGAAGGAAAGTTGGGTGTATGTTACAAGTATCCAGATGGTAAGGCAAACAGAAGAACAGGGCATGGGACTGGGCTGCAATGAATTTATATCAATTTACCACTATCACCCAGCAATTATAGGAAATGATCAGACACACATCGATCAGCTAATTGCATTGGATCACATTTTTATTAGCCCTGGTAAACAGCTGATTATTCTAGGAAAAGACAAGCCAGATAATTTGCAGTATTTTTTTGGTGGTCATTTAGGTCAATGATCCACCTTGTAATCTAAGGATTGCCTGAAGAGAGGGTTGCATGGGACCTCTCTTTATATAGGATACAGCCACTAGAATGGAGAATACTCAAAAGGGGTTAGATGTCTCATTAGAAAGAAGCACTATGTTGATGTGTGGAGACATAGGGGGACATGTATGAAAACTGTCTTGGTCTAAGACTTTTCTTGTTGCCCATAGCAACCAATCAGGGCACCCCTTCCATCTCTTCAGAGCACTATATGAAATAAGGAATGCTGATTGGTTGCTATAGGCAACAAGAAAAGTCTTAGACTAAGACAGTTTTCATTCATGTCCCCCTTAATGCCTTATTTGCTTCACTAAACTTTTAATATTATAAAAGGCTTACGGAAAAAGAGCTGGAACTCTATAGCGCCATCTATTGGATGTAGCATTCGTTCACATCTGACTCACTGAGCCTTGCACTGTGAAAGGGATTAAAGTTATGCCGGTTTGTTCATCTGCATACAGCTGTTTCGGGTAGTTGTCCCCATTAGTACAGAGTAGAACATTGGCTGGCTGGGTGAGAGGCATTGACTGTGGCTCAAAAGGGGTGAGGTATCTCATGAGAGAAAGGCACCAAGTTGGTGTGT
This sequence comes from Phyllomedusa bahiana, assembly GCA_025379985.1. Lineage (NCBI taxonomy): Eukaryota > Metazoa > Chordata > Amphibia > Anura > Hylidae > Phyllomedusa > Phyllomedusa bahiana. The sequence goes on along the minus strand of JAODAL010006164.1, from coordinate 121,772 downwards.
GTAGACCTAGGGCGACATATGAATCCTGGTGCTGACAGCCAGTTCTAAATAGTTATAATTTAGTATGGAATGCGCCAAAATGTATGAACCTGTTCTTCTGCAGGTCATACTTACAGGCGCAGTCTAGCGCCAATACGACAAGTCACATAATCTTCAAAAAATTGGGAATCTCGCAAGAGAACAGAGAGTGACTTTTGATCACTATATTTACTATTTTGCCGTAGGCAAACTTAAACTCTATCAGTTCTCTATCTGTAAAACACTAAAACGTAACTTTTATTATGTATAACTCTTAACCTCTATACACACTATTTAAAAACCTGATTTCTAACCTCACCATTTAACCCTTTCTACTTCTGAAGGAAGGAATAACTCCTTTTCTATTATCAAATCCGGTGGAGCACCACCTGTTAACGGGAGAGCCTTATATCTATAGCAAAGTACTAGCTCCAGTAAGGGATCCCAAGCCTACTACCTGGGCAGTCGTCCCTAATCTCATGGACACAAAACAAATAAGGCCCACTTGTGACACTGCCTGCAGCAGGTGACACTTCTAGACAGAGGTGAGAAATCACAATTTAAAACGTCATATCTGACCTCCCCATCAGGTTTTTAAATAGTGTGTATAGAGGTTAAGAGTTATACATAATAAAAGTTACGTTTTAGTGTTTTACAGATAGAGAACTGATAGAGTTTAAGTTTGCCTACGGCAAAATAGTAAATATAGTAATACGACAAGTCAGACTCAGATACCACCTTTAACCTGGTCTGGCTGTTCTAACTGTTCTGTGCCTAGGTATGGTGTCCCATATTCATAAATGTGTCTACTTCTATGAATGTAGTGCTCCACGCCCCCAGAACGCCCCTAATCTTTGGCGCATTAAAAAGTGTATTTGGCGCATTACAAAGGCACCCATCGCGTCAAAGTTTTTAGTGCACCTGTTCATACATTCTTTTTAGCTCAAAGTACACCAGAAAACTGGTGCAGCCCAATTCATACATGTCGCCCCTGGTGCCTTACACACTCCACTAAAATTTAAATTAACCCTTTTAGAACATTGAGATAATACTGTAACAGAAGGAAAACATAAGATGTTAATTGTGGAGAAGTTGTAGTCCCATTTGGGTTCTGGGGCCTGAGATGAGGATACCACAGAGTACTTCTGCCCCCTTTTGGGACACCAGTACTATATTGATGCATCATTTACTGGGACCCAAAAGCTTCAAATTTTTTCTTCATTCTTTTTATGCTCAAAGTATTATTTGACACTGAAGACATGGTTATAAAACCTAGAGCGTCGTTAAAAATTTTGCAAATAGTTCCATGGTTACTTATTACTCCTAAATTTGGGATTTTTTATGACTTACCGACATGTGCCATAAACTTACGCCATCATGCCAGTAAGAAGGTATGGATTGGGCGCACTCGCCTCAGGCAGGAAGTAATAGAACCATCATCTTGGTACATCCCAGGGGCATAAATATAGGGTGTGCAGAGTTAGCAGTCTCTACCGGGCCCTGCAGCCTGAGGGGGCCCAAAAGTCCTCCTGCCACATAAAGATATACCAGCATTGTAAGTGGCACATAGTAGTTGGGGGGCCCATTTCACTTTTTGCACTAGGGCACTGGAGTTTCAAGTTACACCTCTGGTACACCCTGCTGCATTATCTATATAATGCAGAAGGGTGTACAATCGAACACACCCTCTAGTGGTCAGCTACCCTGGAAGGACTGCATGTAAAAAAAAAAAAAAAATGTAAAAATATAAACAATAATGAAAGTTAAAAAAAAAAAACTTTTTGCCATTTTACCAATCAAAGAATTAAAAAAAAGAAAAGTACACATAATTGTTATCGCCCTAGTTGTAAAAGACTGGTCTATTAAAATAAAACATCCTTTATCCTGTATGTTGAACACCATAGAAGAAAAAAATATCCAAATGGCAAATTTGTGTTTTTTTGTCATTTCACATCCCCAAAAAGTTGGAATAAAAAATGATCAAAAAGTCACATGAATACTGTCACATTAAGCCTAGGTGCTCACCGGTTATCAGATTCTCGTGTAGCCTGTGAAGTGACATTGCCCGGGAATGAGTAGCCACAGACATAGTATCAGCATACAGACCCCTACCAATTCCAGTGAAGGTGGGGTTCATGGTTTATTATTAACCCCATGGAGTAATTGCCATAAGTAAAGCATCACTTTTGATTGGTTCACAGACTTTAGCCAATTGGTGGAAATTCTCCATCCAATTGGTCAATACACTTCAAATTTCACTTTAATTGGTTACAATCCTAATCGATTCATATGCATATTTAATTCTGACTACTTGGCCAGTTGCCATTATACATTTATCCTTATCTATCTTAAACATATGAACTTTCATGAAGCTTCTAACTTAATATTTCTGCAATGTCATTGAAGTTGACAGTCAGCCCCTCGCCATCTTCTTACAGTACGGTTTAAAAACATATCTTATCAAGATGTAAAACTCCATTTTGTAGCTACTTTTTAGGGCATATTCAGAGACATATTCAGACATATTGAAAGCATTTAATATCATATATTTATGGCACCTTAGAAATTCAAACATTTTATACAGAATACCAGCAATTTAGTCTAGAAAAATCCACATGGTAGCATTAAAAACAACACTTACGCCTGCAAAAAAATAGCCATCACTCAGGTCCATAAGTGGGAAAACAAAAAGGTTTTTAATCGTATAAAATGACGCTGTGGCGCAAAGTTTAGAGATAGAGAAGGATTTTTTTAAAGTGCTAAACTATAACAAAAACCCTACATATGTGGTATCGACCTGCAGAATACAGATAACATCATTAATACTGCCATTGCATTATGTGGTACAACAATGGCACCAATAAAAAAAAAAATGTTGTCCTGCAAAAAACAAGCTCTCATGTACCTATTTAGCTGGAAAAAGATGCTATGGCTCTTGAAAGGCGGGAAGAAAAAGAAATGAAGAACAAAAATATTGTGACCATACAGCAGGAAGGGGTAAAATTCCATGTTTATTTTCATAGAAACCAATCAATATAATGTACATAAAAGTAGAGGTCACAACTTGTACTCTGGTGACAGTGAATGGGAGGTTCCTCTTTTACTTGTATCAAGTTAGTAGTCTGGCCATTCATAAAACATATAACTTTATTCTATGAACTTTTTTTTAAAAAAGGCATACATACATCCGTTCTCCTCGGCATTAATGCAATAATAGCAACATTAGTAGTAGGATACTTAGGTTTTAGTTGCGGCGGTCTGCCGTTCAGCTACAATGTCCATAAGACCTTCCCGGTCTTAATCCCCGCGGGGTTTCCTAGGAGGGACGCCAGGAGCTCGGGCTAGGCGCACGTCATACAGCGACGTTTCGAGACGGGAATGTCTCTTTCTCAAGCTCCTGGCATCCCTCCTAGGAAACCCCGCGGGGATTAAGACCGGGAAGGTCTTATGGACCTTGTAGCTGAACGGCAGACCGCCGCAACTAAAACCTAAGTATCCTACTACTAATGTTGCTATTATTGCATTAATGCCGAGGAGAACGGATGTATGTATGCCTTTTTTTAAAAAAAGTTCATGGAATAAAGTATATGTTTTATGAATGGCCGGACTACTAACTTGTTACAAGTATCTTTGTGGGATTGAGAGTTCCTAGGTCTGTGCCAATAGGATACTAGGTTTACAAAAAGTGGCTAGTTCTTTCATATAGGTTCCTCTTTTACATCAACTGATAAAATTGGTTTCTTCTTCTGCCTATCATGGGCAGCTCAAGTCTAGACGCTGTTTATTATGATGAGACAAGTTACAGACTGAATTTAACAGCAACTGAAAAGTTTTATTCTAAAACTTTCTTGATTCACTGCTAATTGGAGGTTGAGAGAAGGGAAATAAAATGTTGCTGAAGCTTCTTTGGTTAAAAGATAGCAAGAGAAAACATAACCAATCTTTACTAAGGCCGAATGACTCCTGATTTTTGTCCAGGTTTAGCAGTACTTCAAATTAACTAGGATCAATTACATAAGTGTCCTATGTATAAACCAAACATAATGAGGAGAGGAGGTTCTTGTATATGAGCCAACAGACATGAAATGTGTCATGTGGCAATACGTTTGTGACATATTAATAAAAGAGTTCACACTGTGATGAACAGAACTGACACTGGGTGTGGAGTCAGCAATTTCTAGCATCTGTGTCATAGACGTTCCTTTTCTGTACCAATTGATTCAACTTGGAGGATTGGAGTTGTAGCACTTGTATATAATATTCACTTGGATGCCATCAAGGCAGTTTTCTTCTGCGTCCATACACAGGAGATATCAGATGAACACCCGTTTGGTTTGCATATCTCTTTCCCAAATCTCTCATAAACTTAAAGTTCGAATTAGTGAAATATGTATTTTGTATGTCACTGCCGAGTAGGGAACATCCATCTACCAGACATCTTCAAAAGTGGCTTATCTCATAAGGGAAGGATTGTTCATTTTCATATTTTTCTTCTGGTGATACAAATTGGAGAACAATCTAGCCTCCATAATACACTTGACACAATGGCTGATCCACTAAACTTGCTGCATTTGGCATACATTTATTTGTAAGACTAGTTATTTTTAGTCCCTAAACCAACACTGGGTAGACAGTTCTATAATTGGCTGTTTGTCTATCAGACCATTCTTCTGATAACATGACCTATGAGGTCAACCACTAGAGAATCCTGTACTGGGTTTGTTACTTTGTTTTGAATATTTCATTAGTGTGAGGAAAATTCACTCAAAATATGACAAATCATTCTCCCCCCTCCAACTTAGTATCAAGTCAGATCTCACAAATGGCCCCAGCTCCCAGGAAAGCTCAATTTACACATTAAATAGCCCCCAGCTCCGACCCATTGTAAATGGCCTGCCAGAGGAAGATATCAATCATGCAAAAGTCTTTCAGCCCAGTGGACAGAGAGTAGAGAGGAAACCTCTCAGCAGGATGTCTGCACATGAAAGGATCCTCATGCAACTTAATCAGCTCCAATCCTTAGCTTCAAACAGTTGAGTACACAGATGCCAACCGGCCAGTCACTGATATTTCATAAAGATTCATAGGCGACCCCTTCATAACTGGTCTATGGCGGTTTCATATCTTAAAATATGGAATGCCCCGTACACATAGTCACCACTCCCAAGGTTCTAGGGGGCAGGGGTACTAAGAAATTCAGAACTGTACTTAGAAGGCCCAGAGGATAGGGGTGTCTGGTATCAGGGTGTAGCGTAGGCCCAGCCAGTTCTGATGGTGCCACTGGTTCCGTTCCAGTGCCAATGCCCTGCCGAGGTATGTCCCATTTTTGTGTTTCAGTCATAAATGGCATGGCCAGAGAAGTAGGAGTTTGGAGACTGTCCCAGGGATGTGTGGGGGAGTGTAGGAGGCTTCCACATGGGCAGGAAACTCAGATGTGCCCATTGTTGCATTCAGGAGGGGGGGTACCTAAGAGCATTTCCAGGAGCATCCACACACAGAATCCAGGCCACATAAGTCCCCCATGTGGGCCTAGCACCAAGCCAATCTCAGGTAACTGGATACATCTTACTGCCTTTGTCTGTAACCATACTTATATTTGCACCTCTGAATCTTACCTATATAGACTATCATTCTGTACATATTACCTGTCTAGTGCGCACTCCAAGGCAAATTAAATCTATAAACTTTAATGGTCTATAATATATAGTTACCCCAAGGGTGGTTCCTGGCCTTGTTATAAGTTGGTAACGGACCAGTCTTATAACCAAAATAGAAACTGGTGGCATCCTATTTGACTGGCAGATCTTTGTTTAACCTGTTTGGGTAAACAAATCTCTCCCAGCCGTTCAGGGTCGTGGCGAGTAGTGTGTTCTCTCTTCCTCCCTGGGTCTCCCTGTGCCTGTGTGGACAGGAGTTAATGGTGGAACAGTATCTGGCTGACCTTGTGTACCCCTAGGGGGCAGCGCAACGTCACGATACACCCCAAGTCAAGCCATCAACCCTTTAGTGGGCCGGCGGGGCAGGATTTTTCTTGACAATTAGTATCTTATTTGTTCCCATTTCTGCATAAGGCAATGCTAATTTTACCTGCATGTAGCTTAAATGGGATTTATCGCTTCATCAGTTCATCTGTTTCATTGTACTTTCAGTTTCTCAGCTCCTCAAATCCAGGGGCGTTTCTTCCCCTCAAAGCTGGGTGTTTCTTAACTGAAGGGGGATGACATCACCCCCTGCACTGTTCATGCTCGCTCCCGAGTCAGTATGTTTGTTTGAGATCAGTGGGAGGGGATAGCACATCCCTGCTCTTCCCCGACCTCTCTGTCTGAGTCCACATGTCACTGTGTCATTCCTCTCCCTATGCAGTCTTATCTTGTAAGAGCTGTTTTTTACATACCACAGCCATGCATTCAGTCTAGACAGTCTTCTATGAACTCAGAAACACTGATCTCTTTTCCTCTCACAGCTGGAGGTTTGGTTTTCAAGTTGAATCCAGTCTTCTATGAATTTCATCCAGAGCAGCACAGATCTGTTTCCTTTCTATGTTTACATGCAGCAGCATTAGGCACTGAGCACAATTCTGCTGTTTTCTGATTGTAGAAGCAGCTGTAGTGTTACTGTGCAGCTGCTGGCTGTGCAGAGTGAAATTTTGCCAGACCCTTATCCTGAGTGAGAGAGGCAGGAATGCTTGCTCCCGTGAATACGACTGGGGGCCAGACAGAATGTAAATTAGTAGAGCCGTCAGCCAATTAAATGATAGGAGGTGGAATCTGACCTGCACTGGGGAACAGTGTTTACAGAAAATGAAGATAATGGAGACAGTGAAAACAAGACAGCTTTGCAAATGACATCCAATTGCAAAATTGCTTGTTTTCACTGTCCCCTTATTCTGAAGACCATTTAATGTAATGGTAAAACCCCTTTAAGTGAACAGCTGGGCATCAGCTCTGCATCACCAAATAGGCAGCGTCCACACGGCAGTATGCAAATACGGCTGGATTCTGATTAAAGAATGCGACCGATATTTTGACTTTGTTTCCGTGGTTTTGGGGGACGGTTCTGTCCGGGGTTTGCAGTTTCGCCCGTCCTCCTCAACCACTGACATATTCATGTTCCGCCTGAAAACCAGGTGGAATAATGAACATGTTCTATGTTTTTCGGACCACCGGCGGTGTAAAAAACTGTCCTGCAGGAAATCTGTTCAGTGAGGACTGCTGAAAGGACTTTCTGTTAAAGTGTATCAAGATGGTTGACAGTCGGTTTACAGATGGCTTTCAAACCCGAAAACCGTCTATAAATCCAATCCGAAATATTCTGTCCGTACTCTCAGAAATATACATCAGGGGAAAACAGCCATAAAACATGGTTTCTTTGTTACTGAACAAGCCAGCTGCCAACATATCAGGAATGCTGTAAAATCTTTTCTTCTACGGCTATGTCTCCATTGTACAACTCACATTTTCAGCCATTTTTTCAGCATTTTTCGTTTTCTAAAACCACTGAATAAAACGACTGAAAACAGATCCCACAGACTTTAATAGTAAAAACGTTCTGTAGTTTCCACAGAACGTCTTTTTCTACTCATTTCTGCTCCTGGTTGTTTTATGTAACATGTTGCAAAAAATGACATAGCAGGGCAGAAAATTTACTATTGAAGTCTATGTAAACTGCCGGACGGTTTTTCAACACTTTTTGGCATTGTTTTTGATCGGTTTTGCTGAAAAACTGCCCAGGTCTTTAACAAGGTATACGGATTTTACATACATTAAAAACTGCCCAAAAACCACGACAAAAACGCGCAAAAACCACGCAAAAAATGCAAAACGTGCCTGTTATTTTTTGAGCTGTTTTTGATATGCACTGGACAAAAAATTCAGTTTTATGAACGGTTTTAGGATTTGGTTTTCAGTGAGTTTTTTGTCCAATGCTTTGAAGACCTAGCCCAAGGGTAGGTTCACATGATGGATTTTAATATAGAATTCGACAAGAATTCCACATTGGTTTCTACCTTAAAATCCTTGTGTAAACAGCCTGCCATTCATTTGAATGGCCAATTCGGACTGTGGTTCACACAGTGAAGTACAGAGAGGATTTTCCACACCATGAATTTCAAATCCATTCTTTTAAGCGTATCCTAATCTGATTCTGCTTTGGCAGAAGTGATACGAGTTAGCCTCATTGAAACTTACATCAAAAACAGAAATAAATATCTCCTATGTAAAGTAAAAATCCTTGGCAGAATTCCGAGGTGTTGCCAATTGGAAATGTCAGACAAGTAAGCATTGTTATCCCCTTATTGTCTTTTTTACCATCTTTCTCCTTAATGTCAATAGAGTATGCTCTCACACAATATAACAATGTGAACATGGATTGACCACAGAGTTTAGGGATATTCTTCATTGTCAAGAGGAAAGGTAATCCCAGTTTGTCCATTTTTAATTTATATTCAATGCAAGTATTTACTAGACACGTGCCCGAAAGATGTACCTGTGTAAAATTTCTCTGTCTCAAAAATAGTGCACTAGGTGGTGCTAAGATCATATCCTGAATAGATGCAAGATCATTATATAAAAATTACATTTAAAGCGTAAAAGAACAAGGATAAACCTCCAAAAACTATGGCAAAAGATGAGTCTAGGCGTTAGAAATACATTACTTCACATTACAGCCAGAGCAAATGTCTCCATTTCCTTCTTACCAGGCTTACCATGCAATTTTCTTCTTTACCTTCAACGAATAGTTGGAAAACATTACAGGAAAAGATAATAAACTCTTTCCATTTATAAAACGTGAAAATAAGTTTAGGATAGGAGAAATGGAGGAAACTCATCAGGAGTCCAAATGTCAATTTACATTTCCTTTGGATACAGTAAAAGGAAGCTATAGACTTTTCATGAGGAGTTCTACTGTTCAATACAGGAAAGCTGAGAGTACAGTACATGCTTTCTTATAGTGAAGTGGAGAAGATGTGAATCTTAAACTACTAATGCAAGGCTTATAAGATGTTTTTTACTTCCTAAAGACTCATTGGCAGCATGGTGACTCGCTGGCCTGGCTTGGAAGCCCTGGGTCCTGAATTTGAATTCGACAACATGTGTATATATTTAGTATGTTTTTCCCGTGTTTGTGGGTTTTTCAGTTTCTTTCCATGCTCCAAAAATATACTGAAATGTTAATTGGCTTCCTATAAAAATTTACCTTAGTATGTGTCTGAAATTGGGAAATTACATTGTAGGCTCCATTGGAAACAGGGGCTGATTAGAATAGGGACAATCTCACACAGCACTGCAGAACACGTGGGCACTATATCAGTAACAGAAATAGATACTCAAATAACGTGAATGGAGGATATTTCTTCCTACTTACAGGTGTTTTTAAAGGATTCTTCAGGAAAACCTGTTACTGGATGGTCAGAGAGGGGCACTTATGTCTAATTGTGTGAAATATATATTTATCAATATAACTATGCACTTTATGGTTTTTCATTTACAATTGAACACAAAATCTTATGAGGATAAAAATTTACCATGTACATCAATGTTTACTTTCTAATTGGCCTAATATTGTAACTAAAATAAATTGTGGTTTATGTGTCTATGTGTTGGTCATCCAGATAGAAAGTTGAGGTTGCTAGACAATAGGGTTGTGCTTTGGATTCAGGTAATGGTTAATTTTGACCGGAAAATCAGTCATTTAGTTTGGGTATGCCTAAACCGTTTTTTTGGCAGAATTTGTGGAACTATTGTCCTAACAGTAACCCTACGTTAAGGTTAAGATATAGGGTTATGGTTAGGGTTACATACCTTGCAGTCACCGGAAAACAGGACCAATCATACAACACATCACAAAGCAGCTACGACACCACAAGGTCAAGGAAAAAAAATCTAGAGAATAATCCTTAGGAGCTCAAGATCCATCAGTGGCCCGCATGACTCAGCTAATCATGCTAGTAGTATAATGTTGTGCCATGGTAGCCACAGATAGCAGCAGACAGTACTAGCTCTGCAATATGGACTTAATATTCATGCCAGTCTCATGTCACACTACATATGAACTGTGAGGGTCACAAATCACCACCTGATAGATAACAGATAACAAACCCTCCGTCACGCCCCACAAGTTTCCAGATTCCAGATTCCAAGTTTATTTCTTGATCTGTTGTAAAAAAACTTCTCTGCTTATATTGCATTTTATTATTTTTAAAGATTGTAAGATCCTTTGAAGGTCCATGTCTTTTGTGTATAAAAAGTCTGTGATTTTTCAGTTTCTTGTATAACATGAAGTCTGAAGAAGAGAGCTAGTACTGTTGAAAGCTCACCATCAAATATACTCAGTTAGACAAGGTATCGCCTGATTTCTTCACTCTTCAGCTATTCATGGTACGTGGAGGAATCAGGTAACTGTAGAAGAAGGGTGATAAATACTTAGGACACCATGAGCAGCTCTAGTAACAATCCTTAAGTTTAGGCTTTGTTTGTGCACAGAATAGTAGATCAGTTTTATGGACCCAGGCATTAAGATTATATATTTTAAGCCTTCATGGGTAGGGTCATCTCTCCATCTGTACCAGTTGTTAGTCACATATAGTCATCATTGAACTTGATTGACTTATATATGTATGTAACCCCCTGGAATGTACAGCGCCCTGGAATCAATGGTGATCTGAAATAAATAATAATAATAATAATAATTTAGTATTGCACAAATCACAGGGAAACTATTTTTTCTGTAATGAGTGAATTAATGACAGACTCTAAAAGGAGAAGGAAAAAAAACTCTTGCTGTATTTAGCTGATGGATCCACATTATTTCATGTGGAAAGAGCTAGCAAACCATCTTTACTAGGACCTGGCACCCAGTTGCTCATAAATACAAGTGAGGAGCAGAATTTAACTCCTTAAATGGAGAAAGGGGTCTTCACAGGCTGGAAGTATACAGCATATCATCTGTTCACAGGGACATAAAAGTATAGTCATATAGACATAGTATAGGTGCTCAAGGGAAACCTCTCCTGGGGCTTTAAGCTGCAGCAGTGCTCAGTAAGGACTGGGCCTCTGGCAACATTTAACCTGGAACACAGGGTGACAGATGCTGTTTTGAGTAGCTTCCACATGCTCCTGAAAAACGCCCATCTGGGTGGAGCGTGTGGGGTATAATCTGCTTTATATATACCCCCTGTTACGTACTATAGAAATAATTCAAATATCAATACAATACAATATTCTAACATGTTAAAAAGGCTTAGTAAGTCCACAAAAAAAGAAATACTCGGTATAAAAACCTTATTCATAACGTATTAAATGTATCTTTTTTTATATAGAAATGATTAGTATCTCCTAAATCCAGAAAATATATAGAGAAAAGCATGGGGTTAGGACTTAGGGTTAGGGCTTTTCTCATAGGAAAGGGATATCACAATAAAACTTAACTTTTAATAATGTAATAAAAAATCCACAGAAAATATATACTCACCATAGATGAGCTCCACATCGCCTGAAGCATCACACATATCAAGCCGTCTTTCCATAAAAGCAATAGTAGATGACCAAGTTCTGAAGTAAAAGGGCAGGACAGGTATCCTCGCTATGATGTCCTTTAGGAAAAAAACCCTATTAATGCCCTTAGCGAGGAGATAGCTCTGACAAGAGCATCCCCGCAAACTTTCCCTGTTACACCCTGAAAAATTCTCTAATGCTTTGAATTATACAGCAACAATATTCAATTTACTGTGAGTATAAAAATATTGACATATATTGATAAGAGCCCAAACACGTTACTTCAGCAGGAGCAAAACGCATCAGTGGGCATACATAGAATGTAGATATTCAATAGGAAGATGAACTGGGATAAGACTAGCATGCCCAAAGGGAACTATAGCTCTATATAGCTATAGCCCTATATAGCTCCCTTTGGGCACACTAGCCTTACCCCTGTTCACCCTTCTATGTATGCCCACTGATAAGTTCTACTCCTGCTGAACGAAACACATTTGGTCTCTTATCAATGAATGTCAACATTTTATACTCGCAGTAAATGGAATATTGTTGCTGTATAATTCATAGCATTAGGGAATTTTTCAGGGTGTAACAGGTAAAGTTTTCAGGGTCACTCTTCTTGGAACGATCGCCCCACTAAGGGCATTATTAGTTTTTTTTCCTAAGAGACAGCGTTGCCTGAATGCCTATCCTGCCCTTTAACTTCACAGCTTAGGCATCTACTATTGCCTTTATGGATATAGGACTGACGGCTTGATATTTGTGGCGCTTCAGGCAATGTGGTGCTCATCTATGGTGGTTATCTTTTGTGTGGATTTTTTTATCATATTATTAAAAGTCATGTTTTATGGTGATATACTTTTCTTTTGTTGTGTCCGGTTTTGGATATTTAATATTGTTTATTTAATTAGGCTTTCACCATAGACGTTAATGAGATTTGGATTCAGAATGTTCTGAATCCCAAATGGATTGACAAGTGCAGACAAACTTCTGTTGAACTTAAGGGAGACCTACTCAAGCAGGTAATCTAACTAAAATAACATAATGAACAATATGAGTTACAAAAACAGATTAATCTTGGTTTTCTTTAGTTTATTTCCCTTTGTTTCAGATTGGGAGTTCATCTCCTATCTAACAGTTATGACATAACTGTAATGCAGGTGGATTTTTTTATGGCACCCATTCATTGGCAAACACTACTAAATTATTTGTCTGGTTAGGAGCTGCCATGCTATGATGCTTTTCTAAGTAGACTCATTCTCCAAATATGTTGTGTGCAGCACATCCTATAAACATGACATAAAGCAATTAAATAATAAAAAGAAGAATTTCAAGTTGTACACAAGAAGAGCTCTTTATTTAGTATAATATAGGTCAATGACCTGTGACAGAGTGTCATGTACATCCTTTGATAGGTTCTCATTATAAAAGGCCATAATGTGGGCTGGCAGACTTCAGTTGTGTATAATTAGATATGTTCTATTCCCTTTCTGATTGTATCACCTTCTATGCAAAAGAACACACCCAAACAAAAAGATACAGAAAGTGCATGGGCAGGCTGCATCTAGAAGGGGTGAAAATATTTTTTCACAGTACAAAATAAAATAAAACATTATTTTGGGTGTCAAAATAAAACACATTTTGGGTGTCAGGTGTTGTGTGATTGATGCATTAGATCAGGGATGTACAACATTTTCTGGTCCAAGGGCCACACGGGCATATTGCACGGCTCCCAGCGGCAGCAAGCAAACATAAGAAGGGTATTCCCAATCTAAGACCTTTATGTCGCTTCAATTATAAATTACTCATATAAATTGCTTAAAATAGCATGACAGTGAGCCCATAACAGGGCCAGCCATACAGAGCCCACCATGACAGTGAGCCCATAACAGGGCCAGCCATACAGAGCCCACCATGACAGTGAGCCCATAACAGGTCCAGCCATAACAGTGCCAGCCATACAATTTTCACCATGACAGTGCCAAAGCAAAGCATGTTTGAGTTCTAATGGATAGGGGCTGCACAGAAGGGCACTAGAGGCTGCATGCTGTGCACCTCTGAATTAAATACATGATTTTAGAAACAATGTTTTGTTACTACTGATTTACGCTTGTTAGGGTATGTTCACCTGGCATGTTGGATCCGTTTTTGGATCTGTTTTGGATCCGAAAAACGCATTCAAAAGCGCCAAGTAAATTGAATCCAAAATGCGTGTTTGGCTGTATTTTGGCTGCAGCAGAAACGCTCCCTATAGTTTTAAATATGGTGTCTGCTGCATCAAATGGATCAAGAATTTACATGTCAATTCTCTGAACGGATCCATAAGACGCATCACAAAGACACATGTAAACGCGCATGTGCGATCACTTGTCTGAACACCGATACATGTTTTACATTGAAAGCAATGTACAATCACACTGCACATTGTTAGATGCGTGTTTGGGTCCATTAAGGGTCCGAAACATGGTTCCAAACACGCACTTAAAAATGTATCCCAACATGGAGTCAACACGCCGTCTGAACATCCCCTTATTGGGTGTATCAGCTGAATTATGGATGCATTTCTGACCCGGCATATAAGTCATCCAAGATTATAGAGAATGAACAGGCTAGGTACAGTAAGCTAACAAAGGCTAATTCACATCGTAAACTGATATTACAAAATATTTCAAAGAGATAGTACTATGAACATTCAGTAAAAATTATACCAGTCTATTGCAGTTACCATTTAATGTTCACTTTGACAACAAAATGGAGAGCTGGAGTGGCCCGAAAAATGTGAAAAGTATGAAATATTTTATGAATCTTCAGTCAACCTGCTTGGTGATGATTTCCAGATAACAACAGCAAATTCTAAGTATAAGTTAACTGAAAATAAGCAAACAGCAAAACAGATGCTATTATTAAGATTTTACTAATTAGCATTCACAGGTCGGCTTTCCCTGTCAATTATCTTCCTACATTCCATAGACTTTAATTTGAGAAATTTAGTGAAGTGTTAAATGTTCCCTAAATACATTGCTAATATGTAGTATTGAGGGTTTCATTTACTGAAAGTAAAAATTGAGTTCAAATATTGTTTGCTATCCCAGCCCTGAATCTCAATGCCAAGGCCGAAGCAGGGTGACATATTACCTCTTCTAGTACCTAGCACTTGAGACAAATGCCCCTCCAGCTCACTCTTCGCTAGTGCTTTGCTCAACACTCTGACTGACCACCACCATCTATAGTCAAAAGAAATCTGGTATTTAATCGTGCAACACATGAACTTTGTCTATACAGGCTATGTCTACACAGCATGCAAAAAGGATTGTATTTCCGGCAGTTTTAAAACCGCTGAAAATCTGATTGTTTTGCATGCCCATAGACTTTAAGAGAAAAAAATGACCTGTAGTCTACACAGGTCGTTTTTTTTTCAGACCGTTTTGTGGCGCCGCAGGTTTTAGGAACATGTTGAAAAACTGCCAGCGCCTGGTGTCTTTCCATTGGTTTCCCGTACATTCAATTGTATGGGCCGACAGAAAACAAGCTAAAACCAGCCGTGTTTTCTGTGCAAAACGTGACAAAAACCGCGGTCATGTATCTGACAAAAAGTCACTGGTTTTCCAACGGTTTTAGTTCAATGCTGTGTGGCCCTAGCCTAAGTATAGTACAGTCTTATCAATCATGTTGGCTTTAGATCTCATGAAAGATTCTCAGGTAACTTTAGAAGTCAACCAAAAAAATTTCCAGATTAGTATCTCTCCAGTAATTGCCAGTGGTTTGTCTGTGTCCAGATGATGCATCACACAACAATTTTTGGATCCTGATTAAGTGGGAATCACTCCAGTGCACTTGGATGAGTCAGCTTGAGAAACTAAGACATAAACTTTTTAAGCACAGTGAAAATGTTAGCTTGTTTGCTCAGGGAGGGCTGACAGTCTGGTCCAAACTCTTGACATACTGAACACAAAACACTAATATTGATTTAGTTGTCAAATTAAACCTCAGTCTTACAGAACTACAATCTCACATACTGAGTTCTGTTGTCAGCTTTTGTATGTATATGGCCAGATTGGACTCCTTAACACAAAATCACGTATTTGTATGTTATCTATGGGGAGAGTGAGCACAGGAAACTAGTTGTGACTGACAGCTAGGCTCCTATAGTAATGACTGATAATGACGATAACTCTCATTTTAGCCATTTAAAGGGGTTGTCCACTTTAACATTTTTATAATGTCCTTACTTATTATTTATACAATAGGAAATCATACAATTTTAAATGAACATGTATTATAAATTTTGTTCCTGTGCTTCTTTTATATGGGTGAATTCACACACCTGTGCGTGCCGCAATACACCTGCTGTGGGAAGGTACGCGCTGGCCAGCACGTACCTCTCTCAGTGCTCTGGTCTAGCCCCTATTCACCTCTACTTTCCCTGGCTTGAAGCTGTGACTAGAAGTGATATGTCACTTCTTTTGCCAGGCACGCAGTACGCATCAGGGAATATGCAGTAAAATCATAGCACTCTACAAGTGCTATTATTTGACCGTAATTGTGGCGCGTGCTTTGGCCACTCTCTTCGCCCACTGGTGCTCTTGTAAATGTAAATACTGGCTGCTGTAGTTTGTCACTGTAACTAGGAACCTGACATGGCGCATTGACTATTAAGCCATGAATAGATTATCATGCAGCATAACACTGACAATCATTAATGCTTTGGAATACTAATAGCATTATTTCAGCAATGAAATGATCCAATTGTAAAGTTCCTTGTTGGGACTTAAAAAATAGTGCAGAAAAGATCCCAAACCATTTTTTACATAAAAAGTGATTTTGTTTTAAAACATGTTCAAAAATATAGGGTGACATCTATGAATTTGCATGCGTCATTTGTTTTTTTTTACTTGGCACCGGCACACCAGTTCTAAGTAGATACGACAGTATGAATGAAAGTGTTGTGCGACAAAAATTTTGGTGCATAGAGTGTAATGTGGCAAACGTTGTATTTCAGATTTGCATAAAACTTTTACACATTCTAGGCGCATTAAAATGTGTCATGCCATCAATATAGATAGATGTCGCCCATAGTATCAGCATGATTGTATTGACATGAAAAAATAAAGTAGACATGTTATTGAAGCCACCTTGTGGATGCCATGTAAAAATGCCAAAGGCAAGAGTGGAATATCTTTTTTTTCCTACTGTCCCCACAAAGAACATAAAAAAGTTAAGTCCCATTTAACCAAAAACAGTACAAATGAACGCTACATCTTGTCCCGCAAAAGGTCAAGCCCAAAACTGTGGTATCAAGGTTTTTCAATGGCTCTTTTTCTGTTCTAAAGAACTACATATACACATTATTTTTCTTACAGTAGTAAAGTCTGGTTAAAACTTAAACTTGTATTAATACTGTTAAAAAGAACCCAAATTGGATATATCATAAAATATTGGTGCAACATAAATGACTGAATAGAATAATCATCTTTAACGACACAAAACAAGATAAACCATTGTTTCCTATTATGCCCCCACCTTCAGATTAAATCTAATTTGTTAACCCCTTAGCGCTGTTGCCAGTTTTGGCCTCCCTGACAGAGCCCCATTTTTGAAATCTGACATGTATCACTTTATATGGGAATAACTTTTTAATACTTTTACCTATCTATGTGATTCAGAGACTGTTTTCTTATGACAAATTTTGCTCTAAGTTAGTAATAAATTTTGGTCCATATAATCCTTATTTCTTTGTGAATATTGAAATGTTGTGAACAATTTGAAATTTTCATACTTGGGTCAAAAGCAAATTGAGGATTTGTTACAACCAACAGAGGACGCTGTGAGCTTCTCAGCCCCTTTCCCATAATGCCTTGTGATATGCAGATGCTAAGTAGAGGGCGAAAAGGCAAAACAAAAACTCTACAAGCCGTTCGTTCGGTGCTCTCCTTAAGGAGAGATCTTCCTTCCTGAGCTACCCGATGCCTCCCACACAGCCAGCCAGTATCTTCTCTACTCTGCACTGAAGAGGGACAAAAATCCCGAAACAGCGTTGTCTGTAGATGAGAGATACTGGCTTGGCGAAAAATCCTTTTTGCTTTCTCAGACTCGGTGGGTCAAAAGCAAATTGAGGATTTGTTACAACCAACAGAGGGCGCTGTGGGCTTCTCAGCCCCTTTCCCATAATGCCTTGTGATATGCAGATGCTAAGTAGAGGGCGAAAAGGCAAAACAAAAACTCTACAAGCCGTTCGTTCGGTGCTCTCCTTAAGGAGAGATCTTCCCTTCCTAAATTTCTTTGTGTAAGAGATAATAATAACACACAAAATAGATTATAACTAGCATCTACCATATATCTACTGTACGTTTACATAATTTTTTAAATATCTTTTTATTTTTTATGACATTAGGTGGCTTAGAAATTTAGTAGCAATTTTCCACATTTGCAACATTGATTTTTTTTTTGATGTGGCTTTGAGGGGCTGTATGTTAGTCACCCCCATAAATGACTCCATGTAAGAAACCACACCCCTTAAAGTATCCAAAACAGCATTTAGGAAATGTATTAACCTATTAGGTGTTTCACAGAAATTAAATCAAAATGTAAGTGACATTTTAAAATTTCACTTTTTTTTGCAGATTTTAAATTTGTATCCATAATTCACTGGAGCAACAGGGAAATGCAACTCAATATCGATTCCACCGACTCTACCATTTTCAGAGATATCCCATATGTAGCCCTAGAGCACCATTTGGCTCAACCAAAAGACTCAGAATAGGAAGAGCACCTACTGGACATTGGGGTCTCATTTTCATTAGGAATTTCTTTAGGCCCCATTAAAAGTTGTGGACACCCTAAAGAGCTAAAACTTAATAAACACCCCTAAAAAGACCTTATTTTGGAGACTACACCCTTTAAGGAATATATTAAGGGGTTTAGTGAGTATATTGACTTCACAGGTGTTTCACATTTTTTTTAACGTTAAGCTATTTTCAACAATCTGCAATTTTAACTGAAAATGATTCATTTTCACAAGAAATTCAGGAAAAAAAGCTGCCAAAAATGTATTGCACAATACCCTATATGTGGGTGTAAACTGCTGTTTGGGTGTATGGCAGGGTGTACAAAGGGCTATTTGTATTTTGTAATACAGATTTTGGTGGGTGCCATGTTGCATTTGCAAAGCCCCCAAAATATCAGGACAGGTGAAACCGTCCAGAAGTCATTTAGGATTCCACACCTCTCTAGAGGTGTATTGTGCATTTTGGGCTCACAGGTGTTCTACAGTTTTTAGCGTTGGGCCATGAAAAGGGGGGCACACTTTTTTGGGGGTTCATTTTTACAGTGTTTGCTGTGCGGTATAAATGACAGGATAACTTTACTATACGGGTTGGTGCAATTGAGTTTTTATGTCGTCACAGTCTAACAGCAATAACTTTTTTATTTTTCTGCATACAGAGCTATTTAAGGAATGTTTTTTGCAGGATGAGTAGATGCTTTCATCGGTACCATTTTGGTGTTCATATGATACATTGATTGCTTTTTATCAAGGTTTTTCAGAGGTGGGATGAATAAAATGCAGCAATCCTAGTATTTTTGTTATATTTTTATTTTTTACAGCTGTCACGGTGCAGTATAAACAACATGTTATATTTACTTAGCAGGTTAATACGATTACAGCAATACCCAATTTATATATTTTTTATATTTTTTTGCTTTTACACAATAAAAACACTTAAATTAAAAAAAGAAAACACCTTTTTGTATCAACATAGTTATAACTTTTTTATTTTTCTGTTCAGGAGCTGTGTAGGGGCTTGTTTTTAGTGGGATGAGTTGAAATTTTTATTGGTGCCATTTTAGGAAGGACAAGATTTTTTGCTCACTTTTGAATCCAGTTTTGTAAGGCAGGGTGAAGAAAATACTACAATCCCAGTAGTGTTTAATATTTTTAACAGCGCTCACTGTGCAGTTAATGTAACATGTTAGTTTAATTCCCTAGGTTGATACAATTATGGAAATACCCAATAAATATAGTTTTTTTTATTTTGTAAAACATTATTTATGTATTGTTATCTTTTGATAGCCATAATTTCTTTTATTTTTTCATATACAGAATTGTTGAAGGGCTTTTTTATTGCAGGATGAACTTTTTTTTTTAATGGTACAACATTTACATGACTTTTTATTAAAAAAATTTCTGCTGTAGGATGAACAAAAATCGCAATTCTGTGACTGTTTTTTTGTTCGCTTTTCTACGCCATTCATTCTATGGGTTAAATAACTTAAGAGATTCATAGGATAAGTCGTTACGCATGTTTTGATACCAAATATGCGTACTTTATTTTTTATTTTTTAGGGGGGCAATTGGCATTTGCAAAGGGAAAAAAAGCGGTGTACATGTTCTTATTTTATTGTTTTGTGTTTTGCTTTTTTTGCTTTCTATATTTTTTTTACTTGTCCCCATAGAGGAGTTGAATCAGTGATCTTTAGATCACTGTTACAATGTATAGCAGTACATAGCAGTACTGCTATGGATTATAACTGTCAATCACTATGGGCGGCAGAGCCCTCAGTGATGTCACAGGAAGCCCTGAAGCCTTTGTTTTGCTTCCAGGTTGCTAAGGAGAGCATCAGCACCCGTGATCACTTTGTGCCGGTGCCAAAGCAGAGGAAGCTCCTTCCCTCTGTCTGCACCTTAACTGCCATGGGTGCGATTGACCGTAGAAACTCAGGGGTTAATTGGCTGTGCCCGTAGTAAACATGGGTCATTGCTGACGAAGCATGGTTCGAGGTTAAAGAGCTTCCTGTGCTAGTCAAGAATAACCAGATGGGCTTTGTTATTTTGTGTATGATCTTTAGTTGTTGTCCATTTTCTACAAATAAGAAAAATACTTTGGGTGACATGTGTGAATGGAGCTGCGCCAGTTTCCTGGTGTACTGTGAGCCAAAAAGAATGTATGAACAGGTGCACTAGAAACTTTGGCACGATAATTGCCTTTGTAATGTGCCAAAGACACTTTTTAATGCGCCAAAGATTAGGGGTGTTCTGGGGGCGTGTCACACCACATTCATAGAAGTAGACACATTTATGATTCTTTGACGCCAAATCTAGGCGCAGAACAGTTAGAACAGCCAGATCAGGTTAGAGGTGATGCCTGAGACAGACTTGTCATATTGGCACTACAATGCACCTGTACGTATGACCTGCAGAAGAACAGGTTCATACATCCCGGCACATTCTATACTACATTATAACTATTTAGAACTGGTCTTTTAGCCTCAGGATTCATACATGTCACCCTTTATTTCTACCCTGGTCACGCACCTCGCCACTTTCTAAAATAAACAACACTATAAACACAAGCAAGAAAGAAAAAGTGTCGCAGAGAAACCTCTAATCACAGAGTTAGGGACAGGTGTGCACTCACTTTACAATCAGGGACAAGCCTATGCTGCCACTAAACAAGCATCAATATAACCCACAACATCACCATGTAGAGACCACATAGTGGTCAGACACCAGCTCAGGTCACATCACAATTGTGAATACAAGACTGATCCAAAACAGAAGTAAAATAACCCCTGACATTAGGGACTCACAGGAGATGTCATCTCTGATGGAAGTTGTTTTCTTCTCCTTTTCTGCTCCATCTGACCCAAAACTCCATGTTGTCTTCTCTGATGAATTGTTCTCTTCCCTTTTTTTCTCCATCTCATACAGAATGCAATGTCCTTCTCCCGGCCACTACTTGTCCCTGTAGAATTTAACACAAAAACATTTTAGACTCCTCTCTTTTCCAACACTTCCCTATCAATTATCAACTCTGTACAAACTCCCCATCCATAGAGCACCAAATAGTAATAGTGCCCCCTTTCATGCCCACACAGTAATTATACCCCAAACAGCGTATGTTAGACCCTAAAACTTAGAAATTAAAAAAGTCAGATAAATGGCATGTAAATAGGTAGACCCCCATTAGGTAGGTATACAAGCTCCCCAGTAGGCAGGTAAGTATATAAACCTCCCACAGTAGGTATATAAGTACTCTCAGAATATAGGTAAATAGACCCCCTCAGTAAGTTTATACATTCATTCAGTAGTTACATTCATAGATTGTAAGCTCTTGCGAGGAGGGCCCTCACACCTTGTGTCTCATCTGTAAGTAGCTCTCACTGTGTAATGTCTGTCTTTTGTCTGTAATTATATCCTCTACATTGTAAAGTGCTGCGGAATATGTTGGCGCTATATAAATAAAGATTATTATTATTATAAATAAAGATTATTATTAGTAGTTAAAGAGGTATATAATTCCCAATTAGATAGCCCCTTAGTGGGTATATAGGCCCCCTCAGAAGACAGAAAAGTATAAAGGCCCCACAGTAGGTAGAGTAGTATATAGTCTCCCACTAGGTACCCTCTTAGTAGGTAGGTACTGTGTATAGGGTCCCCTCAATAGCTAGGTATATAGGGGCCCCCACAGTTGATAGGTGTATATGGCCCCCATTAGAAAGGTAGTTACATAGGCCCCATCAGTAGTTAGGTAAGTAAACAGGGCCTCCCCATTAAGTTGGTAGGTATACAGGGCCTTCCCACAGTAATTAGATAGATAGACAGGGCCTTCCCTCAGTAATTAAGTAGGTAGACAGGGCCACCCCCAGTAGTTGCCTCCAGTAATTAGTACGGTAGATAGAGCTGTCCCCAGTAGCTAGGTAGATAGGGCTGCCCTCAGTAGTTAGGTAGATAGGGCTGCCTCCAGTAATTAGTAAGGTAGATAGGGCTGTCCCCAGTTACAAGGTAGATAGGGCTGCCCTCAGTAGTTAGGTAGATAGGGCTATCCCCATTAATTAGCTAGGTAAATAGAACTCTCCTCTGTAATTAGCTAAGTAGATAGGGCTGTCCCTAGTAATTAGGTAGATACGGCTGTCTCCAGTAATTTGCCAGATAGATAGGGCTGTCCCCCAGTAATTAGCTAGATAGGGCTGCCCCCAGTAATTAGATAGATAGAGCTGCCCCCAGTAATTAGGTAGATAGGGTTGTCCCCAGTAATCAGATAGTTAGGGCTGTCCCCAGTAATTAGGTAGATAGGGCTGTCCCCAATAATTTGCCAGTTAGATATGGCTGTCCCAGTAATTAGGTAGATAGGGCTGTTGCCATTAATTAGGTAGATAGGGCTTCTCCACAGTAATTAGGTAAATAGGGCTGTGCCCAGTAATTAGATAGATAGGACTGTCCCCAGTAATTAGGTAGATAGGGAGAAGCCCACCAGCAGATACAACTCACCTGTCCTCGCTCCTGCTACCTGACATGCTGTGTGCGCACATGTGCGTCTCCTAGTATTTGAGTATTTAAAGGGACAGTGTCCCAAATACTCGGCCAATGACCTGTGACCCTCCTGCCCCTGCCTCAGGGTCAGTTGGTTGATGCCCTTCATAGAACCTGACCCCTAACTGCTGTTCCTGTTGTTGCACCTGTCTGCTATTCTGCTACTGTTACCTGCCGCTGTACCTGCCAGTTACCTGCCTAAGACCTGCTATCTGTCTACAGCTACACCTGCTATGACCTGTCACCTCTGCCAGTACCCAGTGTTGCCCCGAACCTGGGACTGGAATGTCAATAAAAGGTCCTAAATAACACATAACAATTGATACCAAATGGTCACTCTTCTGCTCCTCACACAATGACTGGTTTAAGTACTCATGTTTGCATTCTCCTTTTCTTATAGAATTGCAAAACTTTAATAAAAGCAATAATAAAGAAAACAAGAATGCTTGTTACCTATAGCTTTATTCCTACTTACAGAATGTAACATGATGACTAATGGTAGCAGCATGCCCTGCTGACCTTTGGGCAGCAAAGTAATGGAGGGAGTTCTGGCTAATTTTCACCCCCATTTAACCTGAAAGTTTAGAGCTGTTGTATTTTGCTGGACAATGGCAGATGCTCAGGTTTTCTGAATGTTGACTTTCGCCCTAATGGCCACCCCCACATCTAGATGTATTCATCATTTAAAGGACAACTTGACAAGCCTTGTCCAGAGTTGATATAAATTATTCATTACAAAAACAACAGTAAGCTCCTTATCTAAGATTTACACACTGTGCTAATACTGCATTATCACAGTTATAATGTTTAGTTTTGTGTATCTTGGATGCCAAGTAGTCGAGCAAACACATATTATAATAATCGGGTGTCAATCAAATTTATCATTTCCGTGGATATAATGAGAATATGAAGAACATGGTAAAGTTGCATTCGTTGAATAATATCATGTTTTACATATATGAATGTACTTTCCTTAATCCCTAAGCAATTCAGTTAAAAACTGTAATTTGTTGGTTGCTACTGGCAACAAAGAAAGTCATAGATAAGGTGACCGGACGTCCAGCTTTTGGAAGGACAGTCCCGCTTTTCATCTCTGTGTCCCACAGCACTGGCAATTTCTGGCAGAATGCCCAATGTCCCGCTTTCATCAGGACATTGCCAATTTTTCACTAGCTTCCAGGCCACTGACATGGGCTGGGAGTGTCGTCGATCTTTTCAGCTGTATGCGTCTCCGCTGGAATGAATCATGGATGACTCCGATCAGAAAAGACATCACCTGTGAGTCTTTAAATGCAACTGCACTGTAATCAATTATGTGCCTGCAGAGCCTGTGTACACTGGTACCTGCCATTATACAGTCACTATATGATGGTAATATTCAGTCTGCAGAGCCTGTGTCCACTGCTATCTACCAATATATGTGGAAATATTGGTTGTAGTGTAATGGTTTAGATTCGTTACACAGTAGTTGGGTGTAGTGGCCTTGACCTTTTGTGAAGGGCCGTGGCTTGGTATACAGAGGGTGTGGTTTATGCAAACTTTTTTGTGGGGCGCGTTCTTCTTTCGCTCCCAAAATTTCTGGTCACCTTATCCTTAGAAAACACCACTAAAGAGAGCTTAAATCTAGGCTAAACCTAAATGCCCCCACAAGAATACATGAGAATTCCAAAAATGTACCTAAAAAAGTCACATATCTAAAATATAACCTTAATTCACATATTTCTAAAATAAGATGTCAACACCAAAATCACAAATAATCTAAATACTACCCTAACCCTACTTGGCCTAAATGACCCTAAACCTAACACACAGGGTAAATCGCCCCAAAAAGGGCGACCCCGTCCGGAACCTTACCCCTACACACACTTACCCTACTACTACAGTATGTCCCGACATGTTTCAATGTCCCTTAGGCACTTCATCAGGGGACAAATATAGGGAAAAATATCAACAATGGGTAAGTCAATTGGTCTCTTATCCAAGATAGAGAAAAAAATGCGGGAAATACAAACATTTAAAAGTTACACAAATTTTTAATTCATTTAAGCTCCATAATTTTGAAGACGCATAAGTAAATTAATTTTTACTCTCCAAATGGTTGGACAGTGTATAACTATTGGTTTATACACTGTCCAACCATCTGGAGAGTAAAAATCCATTATGCGTCTTCAAAATTATGGAGCTTAAATTAATTAAAAATTTGTGTAACTTTTAAATGTTTGTAGTGCGGTAAGGAAATTATAACTTATTTACCGCATTTTTTTCTCTATCTTGGATAAGAGACCAATTGACTTACCCATTGTTGATATTTTTCCCTATATTTGTCCCCTGATGAAGTGCCTAAGGGACATTGAAACATGTCGGGACATACTGTAGTAGTAGGGTAAGTGTGTGTAGGGGTAAGGTTCCGGACGGGGCCGCCCTTTTTGGGGCGATTTACCCTGTGTGTTAGGTTTAGGGTCATTTAGGCCAAGTAGGGTTAGGGTAGTATTTAGATTATTTGTGTTTTTGGTGTTGACATCTTATTTTAGAAATATGTGACTAAAGGTTATATTTTAGATACGTGACTTTTTTAGGTTCACCTTATCCTTAGACCTAGATAGTTCTCATACATGAGGCCCTTAGTGTTGGCATCACCCAGCTTCTCCTTGGGTCTAATGCCTTTTACAAATCTCTTTTATTCTTATACCTTGCACAACTCTTGGTTATACAACAGAATATAGTGTCCAGGCCGCACAGTGGCTAACTCGCTCCTGGTCTAAATTCTTTTTGGAAAGGAAGAAATGTCTCTTTAAAGGATCACTTAATGCAGCTTAGAAAGTTACAACTGTAACGTTAACACAGGTTATCTTTGGCTTGTAGTGCACAGTACAACCTGTAAACCCTTATTTATAAACAGAAGTAATAACTTACTTATACTTGAGCTCCCAAAAAGTTTCTTAAACTCTTCCCCAGCTGATGCGCTTGTCTCACAGAAGCTTATACTTCCCAATATTTAGCTAATGCAAAATGGGACACATCAAGCTACACCTCCAACACCCTGACACACAACATAACACCAGGCCACAATTCTGTCCAGGGCCAAGCAGATGGGTCACACCAGGCCACACCTCTAACCAGGGGCGTAACTTTGGTTCAAAAAGTGGGGGGGGGGACCAATATTACCTCTCATCCCCTATCTTCCTATCCCTCCCTCCATCACTCGCCTTCCCTTCCACTTCCTCTCCCTTCCCTTCTCTCCCCTCCACTCCCTGCTGAGAAGCAGCCCCCTCTAACTCAGCTGGGAGATCTGAAGGAGTGCTGTGAGATCCCCCAGCAGGTCCGGGCGGAGTCCTTATGGCAAACACTTTTTATGCAACTCATAAGGTTATGAGTGGCTCTCTAATTACTGAAGTTTAGAGCCGGACTGGGACTAAAAAGATGCCCTGGCAATGAAGCCGAACCAGCCCACCTATGATATTTCCCCTTCTAGATGGAAATAAAAAATGTTGTGCAATGCAGCAAATTTCACTTAACCCCTCCCATCCCCCATCACTGCTCCATTAAATTTGTAATACACACAACAGAATGAGGAAAACAAAAGAACCCAATCTCACTGTACCCCTAGGAATCACTTATGTCACATACTTTACCCAAAATGTATTTTAATGCACACTATACACCTGAAATAACATCACTCACTGCACCCCAGAAATCAATTATATTACACATGGTAGCCCCAGAAATTACATTACTAACTACACCTTAGAAATGAATTGCACATTGTACTCAAGAAATAATATAATTCATTATACCCAAAAATGCATTATATTACACACTGATCCCTAGAAATGAATTACATTATTCATCATACCCCAGAGATTACATTACACAGCATACCCCAGAGATGATATTACACACTGTACCCCAGAGATTACATTACACACCATACATGAGATATTACATTACACACTGTACCCTAGAGATTACTACATTACCCACTGTACCTCAGAGATTACTACACTACCCACTGTACCCCAGAGATTATTTTAAACTCCGAACCACAGTGTTTTCATTACACACTTTACATCAGAGATTATATTACACCATACCCCAGAGATTATTACATTACACACTCTACCCCAGAGACTACATCAGACAAGGTACCCCGGAAATAATGTGTGTGTGTATACATATATTGAACACAGGCACATTACACACTAAGGCTATGTTCACACGGCTTAAAATGGGACGTATTTCAGTCCACAATTACGCGCCGGAGTGCGCAAATTACGGCTGGAATACGTCCCAGTCATTACGGTAATCCACAGTTCTCATAGAGAACTATGGATTACGTCTCCTCTCCCTGCTCGGCGAATTCGCCGGGCGGGGAGATAAGGGACATTAGAATTACTAGTGGCGTATTCGCGCCGCTGGTAATGAATGTCTATGGGCCGGCGAGGTGCCGGCCCCCCACTCCCGGCCACACGGCGTAATTGCTGGGCATAATTATACCCCGCAAATAAGCCGTGTGAACATAGCCTTAGGGTGAGTTCACATGACGGTTTTTCACTACTGACCATGTTGTTTGGTTGTTGGAAATTCAGCACTTGCAAACGCAGAATTCCAACGAGCAAATGACCCAGACTGCCCGAGGCAGATTTCTTCCTCCTATCCATTAGAGGCCGTTCACAAGGTACAGTGCAAATACCGGTCAGAAATCCCGACCAGTATTTGCACTGTTTTCGGGCCTTGCACACGGCCGCTAGGGGACGGCTTTTCTCCACGGTCTGCAGAGAAAAGCCCTCCCCCTGCACATAGACATGCTCATATAAGAATGAACATGTTCTATGTTTTTCGGACTGCCGGCGGACTAAGAAACCGTCCGGTGGAAAATCCGTGTAGTGGGGACCGTAGACGTCCATAATAAAAGTTGTCACCCGGTTTGCAGACGGTTTTCAAAACCGTCTGAAAAACTGATTAAAATCCCGTCCAGTGGGGACAAGCCCTTCGTGCTTTTAGTGCATAAAGCACCTCGAATAATGCTGTGCAGGCGCTGACACTACGCACCTAAAATAATCAAGTAAAATCAGTGTCATCTAAACAAAGACACTGATTTTACATAGGGTATAGTGTATATCAGTTTCCTGCCGGATTGGACGCCGGTTCTGAGGCAGATCCAGCACTGAATCCGTCCCAGAATCAGCATTCATATCTTCCGAGTGAACGTAGCCTTAAGGTATGTTCACAAGGCGTATAGTGGGGCGTACTGTGCGCTCTGCTATATGCCAGGGGTTTTAGAAGTGCACGCTGGCCAGTCCACACTTCTAAAATACTGTGGGGACGGCCCCATGCACTTTCATTTTCCCCAACGCGTAAGTGCAGGGAAGACGTGACATGGCTAGACACATTGCTGTACAGTATATACATATCTCACATATACAGTACATACCTTACTCACATGCACACACAACGCCTGGCACCCTTGTCCCCTCATTACCTGTCTCCTGTAGTCTGGTTTAGTTGGGATTCGGCAGAAGCTTCTCTTCTTCTCTGATGAGGACTAAGCATAGGGGAAGTGGTATACAATGGGAGGGAAAGATACAGCCCCAGATACAGAGTGTGCTGGACTGTGAGCAGCGTTCTGATTGGTGAAGCAGCCCCTGCTGACTCCTGCTCTACCAATCAGCGCTGCTCTCACTCTGCACTGACACTTGAGGCTGCTACCTACTTTGTCCCCCCAAGATGCACAGAAATATAGGAGGCAAAGGGTTAACTTCTTCCTCCTCTGTGCTCTGCTCTCCCCACTTACTGTATTCTCATGCTTTCATATGGATTATTTTTTATTGAAGTGGCTAAAAAGTGGGGGGGACCGTCCCCCACCCAGAAAAAAGTGGGGGGGACCAGTCCCCTCCGTACCCCCCTAAAGTTACACCTATGCCTCTAACTATGCCTAAGTACATCCAATCATGCCCAGCTTTCTCCAGCACACCAGCGCCAAATAATAGTGATGTTACTAGGGTTTATAAAGATGTATTTCTATAAAATATTATATACAGTCATATGAAAAAGTTTGGGCACCCCTATTAATCTAAATCATTTTGAGTTCTAAATATTTGGGTGTTTTGCAACATGCCTTTCAATTGATATTCTAATACTAATATTGCACATTTTGTGTTTAGTAACAATAAACCTCATTCAATCCGGAAAATTACTGTGTCCATCCAGTTATTAGTTATAAACAATTGAAATGGCTGTTGCAAACACCCAAATATTTAGACTAAAAATGATTAGTTAATAGGGTGACCCAAACTTTTTCATATGACTGTATAAATAAATACAAATAACTGTAAGGGCTTGTTCACCTGGAGTTTTAACTGCGTGTTACAACCGCTTTTTAGATCCATCTCTGGGACCGACAGGACGGACCCAGAGACGGATATAAACAATAAGCAGTGAGATTATCACTGCGGGCTATGAGGAACACGCAGCGGTGTTCACATGAGAGATCGCCGCTGCATGGTCCCCTCTTGCCGGTCAGCTCCGTCTTTGAAAGAACTGCATGTCAATTCTTTCAAAGACGCAGCTGACAAAAGGGCAATAGATCACTTGATGACCACCACACTGTCTGACAACTATATAGACAAAACAAAAGGCGACCCTCATATAAATTTATTCTAGCGCCTATTTTTGTCCTACCAAATAAGTGGGGACATCGCCCCAAAAAGGGCGGCCCCACCTTTAGATGCCTTTCCCGATACAGCCCTTACACATATACAACTCTAATGGTGGTCACCACAAACCTTTTCAAAAAATCTAATGACTATACCACATAAATAGTGCAGTACATAAAATAAATACAGATATTAATAGAAAGTACTAGTACTACTACCTTACCAGCTGGTGGAGTGCTCCGCATCTTGGAGCTTGGTCCTATGTGATCCCCTGAGGAACCCTCTGCACATTTAGAGGGGGAAACGCGTCGGGATGTGGTTGCTATATACAAGGATAGTAAGAACTTTCTATTGATATCTGTATTGGTACCTATGTACCATCTCTTTAGGGGGGCCTTTAACATACCAACAGGGGGGACCTTATATACTTGCCTACTAGGGACCTATGTACCTACTTACTGGGGAAGCATTATATACCTATCTACTGAGCGGGGCACTATATAGCTACCTAATGAAAGGGCCCCTATATACTTTCCTAATGAGGGGAACCCTATACTGAAGGGGGACTTTACCTACTGAATAGGAAGAGTCTGCCCCCTTATCTATTTTTTAGGGTTTAACCTACCTAAAAGGAGCTTCTACTTTTCTGTCTGCCTAATTTGAAATGGGTAGGCTTCCTACAATATGGGGTGTGTTCTATTGGTGGCACAAATGAGGGCCCTATAGTTGCCTGGGGGCACTTTCATTGTTTGTAGTCTAAGATGTTTGTGTGGAAAATTCTGCAGGGACGAGTTGTGGCCAGGAGAAGTCTTCATGGTGCTCTGGAACAGATGAAGAAAAAAATTAAAAGAGAACTAATCATCAGGTGTCACCTTTAAATCCCTAAAATGTAACTACACTGTAATCAGTTATGTGTGCAGAACCTGTGTATCTTACCACTATGTGATTACTTTATGGTGGCAATCTACAGTCTGCAGAGCCTGTGTACACTAGTATCTACCACTATATGTTCACTGTATGATGGTGATATACAGTCTGCAGAGCACCTGTGTACACTGGTAACTACCACTATATGGTCACTGTATGAAGGCAATATAGAGTCTGCAGAGCCCGTGTACACTGTTATAAACCACTATTGTAAACTCCAGCGAAAGCTAATCCCAAAGGCACAGTTGCATTTTTTTCCTGTTAACGCCATAAAATGTTTTTTTGGAGGGGTGGGAGGGGGCAAGAGGAAACAGACGCTTTAGGTGTAAAACATGTTTTTCTTTGGCCCCATTTAAGATTAATTTTTCTTCTATTAGACAATCCCTTTAAGTAGAAATAATTTTCCGCAGCATGCTACACCACAGACATCTGTCACGCCAAGCTGGGAACCTGTTATTGAAAAGTTGTGGTCCACAGCCGTTGTCTGGGGTAGGTGGGCCCAGGCTGAAGTTTACTATATTTACTATTTTGCCATAGGCAAACTTAAACTCTATCAGTTCTCTATCTGTAAACACTAAAATGTAACTTTTATTATGTATAACTCTTAACCTCTATACACACTATTTAAAAACCTGATTTCTAACCTCACCATTTAACCCTTTCGACTTCTGAAAGAAGGAATAGCTCCTTTTCTATTAACAAATAAGGCCCCCTTGTGACACTGCTGCTGCAGACAGTGTCACAAGGGGGCCTTATTTGTTTTGTGTCCACGAGATTAGGGATGACTGCCCAAGTAGGAGGCTTGGGATCCCTTACTGGAGCTAGTAAATTGCTGTATATATATAAGGCTTTCCTGTTAATAGGTGGTGCTCCACCAGACTTGATAATAGAAAAGGAGCTATTCCTTCTTTCAGAAGTAGAAAGGGTTAAATGGTGAGGTTAGAAATCAGGTTTTTAAATAGTGTGTATAGAGGTTAAGAGTTATACATAATAAAAGTTACGTTTTAGTGTTTTACAGATAGAGAACTGATAGAGTTTAAGTTTGCCTATGGCAAAATAGTAAATATAGTAAACTTCAGCCTGGGCCCACCTACCCCAGACAACGGCTGTGGACCACAACTTTTCAATAACAGGTCCCCAGCTTGGCGTGACAGATGTCTGTGGTGTAGCATGCTGCGGAAAATAATTTCTACTTAAAGGGATTGTCTAATAGAAGAATATTAATTTCAAAAGGGGCCAAAGAAAAACATGTTTTACACCTAAAGCGTCTGTTTCCTCTTGCCCCCTCCCACTCCTCCAAAAAAAACATTTTATGGCGTTAACAGGAAAAAAAATGCAACTGTGCCTTTGGGATTAGCTTTCGCTGGAGTTTACAATAGTGGTTTATAACAGTGTACACGGGCTCTGCAGACTCTATATTGCCTTCATACAGTGACCATATAGTGGTAGTTACCAGTGTACACAGGTGCTCTGCAGACTGTATATCACCATTGTGACGAAAACAGCCTAGTCCGCTGGCCCACTTGAGGGACGACGGCCTGGCTTGGGGTGTATCTCGACGTTGCGCTGCCCTCTAGGGGGAGCTCAAGGTCAGCCAGATACTGTTCCACTGTTACCCCTGCCCACACCGGCACAGGAGACAAACAATGCTGCCACCAGTTCTCTCGTTTAGTTATAAGCCCGGTCCGTTACCGACTTATAGCAGGGTCAGGAACCAACCCCTTGGGTAGCTATATACTATAGACCGAAAATTAGGCGTGTGAGGCCGTTGATCAAGACAGACTAACTCAGATTAAAGTTTATAGATTTAATTAGCCTTGGAGGGCACACTAGACAGATAATATATACAAGATGGATAATAATATACAGGTAAGAGAGAGGTGCAAATACAATTATGGATTACAGACAAAAGGCAGTTAAAATAGTCAGGTTACCTTGTTGCTTTGCTTGGTGCCCGGCCGCATGGGGGCAGATGTGGCCTGGCTGCTGCGTGATGATGTTACTGGATCTGCTCTCAGGTACCCCCCTGCTTGGATCAAGCAGGAAGAGCCACCCCTGGCTCCTGGCTTATATCTGCGAGGGGCAGCCCACTTGGCAGCCCCCTACACACACCTGGGACGGTCGATGAACTCCTCCCACCCAGGTCATGCAGTTTCTGATACAAAACCAAAAATGGACTATAACTCGGCAGGGCATTGGCACAGAACCGAGCCGGTGGTACCATCAGAACCGTCTGGGCTTTCCTGACGACTGGATATCAAACATGCTTATCATATGGACACTGTAGGCCGGTTCTGGATATCTCAGTCCCCATGCGTCCTGGAAACCGGGAAATGGGCCTGTGCGTGCGGGGAGCTCCATATTTTGCGATATGAACCCGCCATGCACCAGTTATGAGCGGATCGCCTATGAATCGATATGAAATATCGGAGACGACCCGACTGGGTTTGATTGATTGAAGTCTTTGAAGCTGGGACTAGCATTTGTTCAGTGCTAATTAGATTCATGAGGATCTTCTCATGGGTTGACCCCATGCTGTGGCGACTTCCTACAGAGGCATTGGGGAAGGAGCTGTGCTGATTGACATGTAAATTGAGCTTGTCCTGTGGTGGGGGAGGTCTGACTTGTCTAAGCTAGAGAGAGGACTGATTTGAGTCAATTTTCTTCCTCACAACCTTCATACAGTGACCATATAGTGGTAGTTACTAGTGTACACAGGCTCTGCAGACTGTAGATTGCCACCATAAAGTAATCACATAGTGGTAAGTTACCAATGTACACAGGTTCTGCACACATAACTGATTACAGTGTAGTTACATTTAGGCATTTAAAGGTGACACCTGATGATTAGTTCTCTTTTAATTTTTTTCTTCATCTGGTCCAGAGCACCATGATGACTTCTCCTGGCCACAACTCGTCCCTGCAGAATTTTCCACACAAACATCTTAGACTCCAAACAATGAAAGTGCCCCCAGGAAACTATTTTACAGATAGACTGAATGAGTGGTCAGAGAAGTAGGAAAATAACAGAGAGAACAGCATTCTTCAGGCCAATAGGGTGGAACAAACTGAGTAGGAGGTGATGATCTATAGTACTGTGTCAAACACCTCAGAAAAGTCCAAAAGAATCAACTGGGATGAAGTTAGATTTATCGTCAGGGAATTATCTGATACATTTATTAGAGCAGTTTCCTTGGAAAGTACAGTCTGGAAAACAGATTGTTGAGAAGAGAGCTAGCAGAAAGATAACGGATTAGGTGAGAGTAGATCAAGAGATCCATAAATTAGAGATGAAGGAGAGCTTAGAGATATATTGGTAGCTAATGATGTTTAACAGATCAAAAGATGATTCTTTTTAGTAATGAGGTAATAAGAGGATGTTGAAAGAGTAGTAAAAAGTACTAGAGTAAATAGAAAATTTAACTACAGTGATCACTCAACATACAATATGAATTGGTTCCGGGATGCAACCATAACTCTTTGGAAAACTGGTAATTGTTTCGAGACCCCAAAACGTCACCAACATAACACAAAATGGCGATAAGAAAAGCAGATAATTAATATAGATAAAGCACGTACTTACATACAACATCAGAAAGAGCTGCTGTAAGCTGGAAATCACTTTCTATCGGGAATTTCTTGGGTAATTTACTTTACAGACAATGTACTGAAAAAAAAAGAAAATATGGCCCTTCCCTGGTGCCCAAAAGGGCCACTCATCCTGGCACATGTAAAGAGCGCTACAGAACATGTAGTACCGCACTGTACTGTTGAGAGGTGCTAGTAGACCGCAAATCACTGCATGCACCACACTAATGCAGAGGTTTCACAAGTAAAATGTTTGTGACAATTAGCAGGATCAGTGTCTGGGACATTGTATCTTGAAAGCACACTCAACATACAATGTCCCAGGAAAGACTATTGTATGGTAAGAATATTGGGTGACATGTATGACCGAGGCTGGGCCAGAAGTCTGGCATCTTTTTAGCCCGGGATCTAGCGCAGCCCCGTTCGCTATATTTTTAATCAGCTGCACTCCAGTATAAGGTGCATTACACAGCGCCCGCGGCACTTTGTAACGCCTGAGATGGGGGTGTGTGTTAGAGGCATGTCGCATTACAACCGTACGAAGCAACACATTTATAGCTTCAGTACAGCAAATCCAGGCGCATTACTGCTGGAACAAGTAAACCACTTTAAAAGTTACATAGTTTGTAAGGCTGAAAAAAGACAATACGTCCATCCAGTTCAGCCTATTTTGCTAAAGTGTTGCTACAGTGTTGATCCAGAGGAAGACAAAAAAAACCCATGAGCTAGAAGCCAATTGTCCTCATTTGAGGGAAAAAATTCCTTCCTGACTCCAATCTGACAATCAGAATAAATCCCTGGATCAAGGACCCCTCTCCAGAATCCTGGTCACTATAACTTGTTATATTATTACACTCCAGAAATGCATCCAAACCCTTTGTTATTGAATTGTTATTGAATGCACCATTACAAGCTTCTCTGACAGAGAGTTCCACAGTCTCACTGCTCTAAAAGTAAAGAATCTCTGTCTATGTTTATGTAGAAACTTCGTTCTTCAAGACGTAGAGGATGCCCCCTTGTTCTGGATACAGTCCTGGGTATAAATAGATCTTGGGAGAGATCTCTATATTGACCTTTGATGTATTTAAACATATTTATTATGTCCCCCCAAAGCCATCTTTTCTCCAAACTAAATAGCCCTAATCTTGATCCTCTTTCTGGGTATTGCAGTCCACCCCGTCCTTTGATTATTTTTGTTGCCCGCCTTTGTACCTGTTCAAGCTCTACATTGTCTTTCCTGTGCACTGGTGCCCAAAACTGGACACAATATTTCATGTGTGGTCTAACCAGTGACTTGTATAATGAGAGAATAATGTTCTCACCATGTGCATCTATGCCCCTTTTAATACACCCCATGATCCTATTTGCCTTGGCAGCTGCTGCCTGACACTGGCTGCTACAATTAAGTTTACTGTCCACCAGGATTCCCAAGTCCTTCTCCATGTCACTTTTACCCAGCATTTTTCCATTTAATATGTAATCATGTAATGGATTTTTCCTCTCCATGTGCAAAACCTTGTTTTTATCTGTGTTAAACCTCATCTGCCATTTCTCTGCCCAGGCCTCCAACTTATCCAGATCGCTTTGTAATAACACATTATCCTCTATTGTGTTGATTACTTTACAGACCTTAGTATCATCTGCAAAGATCGATATTCTACTGTGCAATCAATGTGTAAGATCATTAATGAAAATATTATAGAGGATAGGGTCCAATACTGAGCCCTGTGGTACCCCACTAGTAACAGGGATCCAGTCTGAGTATGTACCGTTAATTACCACCCTTTGTTTTCTATCTCTGAGCCAGTTGTTTACCCACTTGCACACATTTTCCCCCAGTCAGTGCTTTACCTGAGCCAGAAGTGTAGTTTTTGCATTAGAATGTGCCTGATTCATGACCTGCAGTAGACTGGGTTCATGGATTCAGGCACATTCTACACTATTATTATACGTAAAAAAAGGCGCTTGGGCGCCAAAAATCATACATGTCGCCCATTGTATCTTGAGGCCATTGTAACTTCAAGGACCTCTGTAGTTTAGGTAGAATAGTAGTGTCAGCTGTCTAGTCAGACTGGAATAGGGAATGGTATCACAAATGGAGATAGTAGTTAAAAATGTATTTAATTTTAAGTTACTCGGTTAAAGTTTGAAAGTAAACAAGAATTACAAAATGAGACTGATACTAAATAAATTAGGAGATTGTTTTCAGACAGTATCCTGTACTTTAGAATTGAGTGAAAAGCATAAATGATTTGTTATTAGATAGTGTGGAGATCAGGCTGCTGAATAAGCTTGTTGCATGGAAAAGGGCAAATTTATAGATATGGACCATGAACTTGTAATGGAGCAAACGTGCTGACAAATATGATTTTCTCCATAAATGTTTAGCTCACCGAGTCTGAGGAAAATGAGAGTGAGGCATGTACAAAAGTTTCCGCCATCTGTGGTTTAGCGTATAGGAGGACACAGTTTATTTTATGATTTTAAGATTTTTACTGTAGAGTTTGACAGCCAGTTCCATGGGGACAGTGATACCTATAGAGTGTCTTCAAGCTGCTAAGTGTAAATCATGTGCAGATTCCTGTATGTACTCATGTAGGTGTATCCTGAGAAAGACAATAATTATTGATTGTAAAAGAAAGGTTGTGGGAAGAGATTGAGAGAGGGAGGTAATAAAATCAAAAATTGATCAGATGAAAGCTACTGTACATTGATTTTAATTAAGTTTTTATATGTCAGCAAATTAGTAGGTTGTGAGTGGCCTGTGTAGGAGGTTAAAGAAAGAAACTGAGAGTTAAATTGTGTTAGGGAGATTAGGGTTCAGTTGGGGTTACAGTGGGATTGTAGTTACAGTTGTGGCTGGATTTGAGATTAGGGTAAGGGGATAGGGTTAACTCCAACCCCGTACTATTTGGAGGCATTTGGCTGGTATAGTTACATTTCAGAGGCTGGAATACACATCCAAAATATTTCCACAATATACCTTAAGGATGTTCAGGATCAGAATCAGGATGTCCCAAATCCCTAATAGTTTAACAGGTTTGGCCAAACCGCTGTTGAACCACACACAGACCTATTCGACCTACACTATAGACCACCATAAGATAGAGCAGCAGGAAAAGCTGTGTCATAATGTTGAAGCCATATTTTTGTAAGAACTAGGAGATTTACAGATTTTGAAAGGAATGAATGATGAATTATGGGAAGTTTGTTGTACACAACTAAGGGAAACAGGAGAAACATAAAAGCAGTAGCTCAGCAGATTAACAGGGTTGTTTGTGCGCAGGTTAGAAGTTGGAGTAAGCAGTAAAAGAAGGTGGACCAGGGCTAGTAGCAATATTTTCTGCCATCAATGGCAGAAGCATGGAGAGAGAGACAGCATATGGCTCTGTAATTTATGTGTTTGATTCAGAAGTTTATGAATATTTGGTGTTTCACAGTGGGATCAAATGTTTTAAGTTGAATTACGAAAGTGAAAAATGCATGTGAGTTATATAGTCGTGGGGGAACGTGAGAGGGACTGATATGGAAATATTTCACTGAACACATGAGCAACAGCTAAAATAAAGACAGAAATAGCATCTGTTATGGAGTCTACAGGTTGAGGGGGACTCTAAGTTATGAGAAGATTGCAAGAACCTTTGTGTAGAAAATAACAAGTAAGTATCTGCTATATAGCAGTACTGTGCATGTCCCACGGTCCTGAGTGAGGGAGGTTTGTCACGAGGATCCAAAACACATGCTCTGAACCTCTGGTTCTGTGCTGTGTTGTTTTCACTGTTTACGTGTCCTAAGGATGGGCAAATAGTGAAAGGGGCAGCTCATGGCAAAGAACTCTCTGAGGACCTGAAAAAAAGAATTGTTGCTCTACATAAAGATGGCCTAGGTTATAAGAAGATTGCCACACCTTGAAACTAAGCTGCTGCACCTTGGCCAATACCATACAGAGGTTTTAAAAGACAGGTTACACTCAGAAAAGTCCTCACCATGGTCGACAAAGAAGTTGAGTACACATGCTCAGCATCGTATCCAGAGATTTTCTTTTCAAAATAGACATGTGAGTGCTCCCAACATTGCTGCAGAGGTTAAATGGTTGTGGGGGTCAGCCTGTCAGTGCTCAGGCCATATGCAGCACACTGATCAAATGCACATTGGTCTGCATGGCTGTCGTCCCAGAAGGAAGTTTATTCTAAAGATGATGCACCCGAGAGCCCACAAACAGTTTGCTGAAGACATGCAGACTAAGGACATGGATTACTGGAACCATGGCATGTGTCTAATGAAACCAAAATAAACTTATTCTCTCAGATGGTGTCAAGTGTGTGAGGCAGCAACCAGGCGAGGAGTACAAAGACAAGTGTGTCTTGCCTACAGTCAAGCAAGGTGGTGTGAGTGTCATGGTTTAGGGCTGCATGAGTGCTGCCAGCTGTGTGAAGCTACAATTCATTGAGGAAATCATGAATGCTAACATGTACTGTGGCATACTGAAGCAGAGCATGATCCTCTCCCTAATGGCAACAGGGCAGTATTCCAACATGATAACAACCCTAAACACACCTCCAACACCACCACTACCTTACTAAAGAAAATGAAGGTAAAGGTGCTGGATTGGCCAAGCATGTACCTAGACATTAACCCTACTGAGCATCTGTCAGGCATCCTCAAATGGAAGGTAGAGGAATGCAAGGGCTCTAGCATCCAACAGTTCTGTGATGTCGTCATGGAGGAGTGGAAGAGGATTTCAGTGGCAACCTGGTGAACTCCATGCCCTAGAAAGTTAAGGTAGTGCTGGAAAATAATGATGACCACACAAAATATTTACACTTTGGGCACAATTTGTCCATTTTCACTTAGGGATGTACTCACTTTTGTTGCCACTTTTTGTTGCCTCACTTTTATGAAATGCTGTACCTTTTACCGACACAGCAATTATTGATGATGACACTTTTATTTTTATCCCCTTTGTCTTCCAAGAGCCACAGCTTTTTCATTAATTTATTAATATTTTTTGCAGAGTGAGTTTCCTTTTATGTATCATAATATATCATCTGGACCCCATTTAGCCTAAACATCTGGGCCCATTACCAGTTCCCATCTTGCACTATAAAATCGGGCTGCTTTCTTGCAACCCTCATGGTGTCAAGCATATGTTTTCTGTTCTTTAGGCACGTCCAAACGACCAATCTGGACCAATCTGCAGCAAATCTAGCATAATGGGAAGTCAGCACTTTGGAAGGTTTTAGATCCAGTTTCAGCTCTCTAGGACCTACTGTTCTTGACCTATTCACACACTTAAAAAAAATAGCAGTTCACCATCAACAGAACACGGCCAAACAACCGAACCAATCTGCATCGAACATGGCACATAGGTACATTTGGTGCTTTTGAAAGCTTTAGATCAGGTTTTAGCTCTTTAAAAACAACTGTTTTTGACATATTTGCAAAAAAATCACATTTCACTGTGATTGGACCAATCCACACTAAATTTGAGACATAGTTAAATTAGGCACTTTGAAAAGGTTTTAGACTGGGATTTAGCATTCTCCGCATGTTTGCAATAAAGTTGAACTCTGTGTGAACGCTGTATATTTTTTATATACGGCCAAACCACTGGACCAGTTTGCACCAAGTTCGGCACATAGGTACATCAGGTGATTTGGGAGGTTTTATACCAGGCTTTAGTTCTCTAATAACCACCGTTCTCAGCATATTCATAATAAATCAGAACTTGTTGTGAATGGACTCACTAATACTTAATTTGAGCGTTCTCAAAAATGGAAAAACTTTCAGACCAGTCAGGCCTTCAAAAAGGAACTCTGATTTTGGATGAAAGACAGCTGCAGCACAGTGAAATGGCTTCTGCCCGAACTGTGTCAAAACCTCTCAGCAGACCCAAGCCCATCGCCAGGCTGACCTGTATTGTCACAGCCAAAAGCGAGCTGCTGGACCTCCCCAGCAGACTGAGGCATGACTGCAGTCTCAGCAAGACAGACGAGCAACAGAAACTCCACAGCAGACACAAGCCCATCTCCAGGCTGATCAGTAGCAAACAAAGTTTTCAACCACACACACAAACAACAAACATTGAAACAAAATAGACCCATGCCAAGAGGTGTAGGGCCATGTCCTCACGACAAGGTTTTTCGGAAGATTTTTCACCAAGTTTGCGTTTTTTCAGACCGCCTGAAAAACCGTCCGAAAATGAGCACACTGGTGCTCTATGGAACACCCGTGCAGCAGTCCCCACTGCACGGGTCCTCCATCGGGCGGTTTAGCTGCCGGCGATCCGGCGGCAAAACATTAAGCAAGCACAATCTTTCGTCCGGTTTTCGGATGGAATCTGTGCTTCTCAATGGCAAACCGGCCGGTATTTGTCTTATGCCGTGGGGATGCGCCCTAGTACTGATAGTATGCTGCCTGATGACATCCCCATCAGTTCTGTAGTATATAATGCATGCTACTGATAGATGAAAATGAGGTTGCTGCTCACAGTTTGCACAGGTTCAGTCAGTGGGGTACTTGGCTTACTTACAGTAGCTTCTACACAGTCTCCATTTTCAGAACAATGAACTGTGTGGCTACAGACCAACATCACTTGGGCTACTGCCAAGTGATGCAAATCTCTGGTGAAGGCCACACTTCAAATATTGAGTCCAGTTTTGGGCAGCAGTATATAAGAAGGACAAAGCTTGGCTGTGGTGGACAACCAAGTTGGTTAGGGGAATAGTTAGATTGCAGTATAAAGACAGGCTATCAAAGTTGGGGTTATTCAGCTTTTATAAATGATGGCTTGGGGGAGGAGGGGATTGAATTACTATGTACAAATATGTGACTGGATAGTTAAAAAAAAACCTCTCACGTGACCTTTTTGGTCCTAAGCCTGTAACCATGACAAGGAGACATCTTGTACTTCTATAGAAAAGAAAGTATTGCCATAATCATAGATGGAGGTTCTTTACTGTAAGGCAATGTTCACACAGCTTGTTCAAGCCATAATTGCGGGACGGATTACACCCGCAGTTACGGCTTGAATAAGGGGCGGGGCGCGGCGGGGGAGCTGCCCGCCGGCCCCATAGACAATGCTTTATTTACGCCGCGTACGTGCCGTAAATAATGAACATGTCCCTTTGTCCCCCCGTGGCGGATTCGCCGAGCAGGGAGGAGCGACGGAATCCATAGTTCTCTATGAGAACTGTGGATTACCGTAGTTACTGGGACGGATTGGAGCCGTACTGAAGCGCAAATACGGCGCGCAGTACGGCTCCAATCCGTCCCAGAATAAGCCGTGTGAACGAGGCCTAAGAGTGGTAAGACTAGGGAAATCGCTGCCAACATAGGTTGAGATGGTGGATTTATTAAGCAACTTCAACAAGGAACTTGATGCCTTTATTGAAAAATATAAATTAACAGATAGAATATATAGAGAGGACATCAATCCAGGCATTTATTTTGATTGCTATATTTTACATCTAGTATGGGGCATTTGGCAGTCACCGTACAGGGGTTTTTGCCTTCCTCTGGATCAACACAGGATTATAGGATTATAATCCTGTGTGCTTTTTCAGTATTACCAACTTTGTAACTTTTTTTGTTGTTTAGTCACTTTTCTGGGTAGAGTTTTCAAAAAACATTACTAAAAAATGGCATAAAACCTTGATAGAAGCTAAACTGTGAGTCATCGCTATGTGCAACAAAGCCCTTTCTTCTGGCAGCTTGATAAATGAGGACATAATTCGTTATTATATCAGATGCACAAATCTTACAGTTAAATGACAAATTTATTTCGGCTCAATCTTTATTATTGAGCCTCTCTGTTTCAGTAAGACACTCATGATCTGCATATATGTTAGGATCCATTTATTTAGAATTACAGTAACTAAAGTACAACTGAAAGCCTGAGCCCTAATGAGTTCCTTCAACTAACTCGTGAGATTTAAAGTGCTAGTGTCTTGTAAAGGATAAGCTTCACCACCGTCTACCAATATGGCCGTTTATATGCCTGTTCTCACTGACCCTCCCCCTTGGTACTGCATATCATTTTATGCATAGAGTATATACTGTAATATTAAAGTTTTGCAATGCATTGTTGGGTTTTGAGACAGCTTGTTTGACCCCTCATGTTACCATAGGTGTTAGCTAGATAGGCGAGCTTATTGCCAAGAATCCTAAAAACCCAATGGGAACTTGAATATGTCACACATTTTTTCTCAACTTTTTTCTGTGACAAATTTACAGTAATAAAATAGATCAGAAAAGGAACATATACTTTTTCACAACACGACATTTGTCAATGTAATCCTCAGGTTTCTTTTTTGTAAAAAAAAAATCTAATAGTAATAATCCACAGCACATTCAAGGCTTGCATTTTGGGGACATTTGTATTTTACAGTGATTTTCAAATACAGAGTCCATATAATTCAGATAGGGACATTCATTTCTTGTACAGAATCTTGAAATGGTCTGGTGACCTCAAGTTGATGTGACGTTTTAATTGTAACAACAATCTTAGTCACGTAAGTAGACATTTTTCTATTCCATACTGCTTTCACACTCTGTGCCTTACTGCTTACATACAACCAATATGGCCACAGTTTACTCTATTACCTATAGCTTTCACTATTGTGACTGTCTGCTCTATAATATACATTGATCCTATACACTGACTTACTTTATATGGCCCCATAGTGTGACTTCTATGACTAAGATTGTCTTAACAACCAACTTATCGCATCAACTTGAGGTCCTCACACCATTTCAAGATTCTGTACAAGAAATTAATGTCCTTATTTAAATTATATGAACTCTGTATTTGAAAATCACTGTAAAAATACAAATTTCACCTAAACACAACCTTTTGTGTGCTGTGGGTTATTGCTATTTTGTTATAATATCCCTTCCACTGGGACCTCCTCAAAGAAAACGTGT
The DNA here is from genome assembly GCA_025379985.1 of Phyllomedusa bahiana. Classification (NCBI taxonomy): domain Eukaryota; kingdom Metazoa; phylum Chordata; class Amphibia; order Anura; family Hylidae; genus Phyllomedusa; species Phyllomedusa bahiana. The sequence goes on along the minus strand of JAODAL010006164.1, from coordinate 78,861 downwards.
GCTATGCTTTTTTAATTAATGCTTTTTATTTTTAATTTAGTGGCCCTTTATATGCTTTTGTTAAGCAACCATGTTTTAACAATATCAATTTTACAAAGTTGCTCTGTGCTGTTGCCTAGCTAACTCAGCAATGTGGAAAATGCAAAGGTAAAAGAATCACCTGAATAATCAAAATTTAAAAACAAATTTACATATATTTTAATTAGAAGTTGATTATGGCAGTAATATGTAATATATATAATTTAGTTTATTGTTGTGGAGCACACACTTATGGGTGTGTTTGGCTCCAGTGACTCTCTAGCCTGTGACAGCCATTTGCAAGCATTATAATGTGGATGATAGGACTCTGTACATAACTCTGGAATGTGGTGCCGTACATTTACAATGCAATGGGAAGCTCGGACACCGTACATTCCAAGGTGTTTACATAGTGCTGGTTCAGAAACTGAGCCCATGCCATCAGCTGTAATATACAGGTTCAATGGCCTTGCTCATTTTAGATGCTATGTTCAATAGTAACCATGGCATCTAAGTGATTGACAGAAGAAAGAGGCTTTTCCTGTACTGTATCGGCATAATATACCGCATTACTGAAGGACTGCACCAGTGATCAAAGGATCCCATCTACAAGTCCCCAAGCAAAGAAAAGGATAATAGGATATGCCTTCTCTTGACCAATATCAGTCTTTTACTCTCTGGACAGTTCCCTTCATTCATCCCTGAAATCTCTCTCTTTCCTGTCTACCTGTACCTACCTAACTTCTCCTTTCTCCTGTGAGCATCCAGGCTATTGATGTGCCTGTAGCGTGTGCAGCCTCATTGTCGGCTAGTGGCTGGGTAATCAGTTTTACTGGAACTTGATGAATTCAGAATTAACTCCCCCAATATGGCAGCCCCTTATGTCAACTCTTCCATTCGGCCTTCTCCACCCAGTGGTGCTTAAAGAGAACCTGTCACATACTTTTTGCCCCCCCTGGCTGAGGACAGAACAAGGTAGTGTCAGACCTGCTGTTTCCAGCGCTGTGTCCCTTATTTTGTAAGATGCTTTAGTTTTCGTGTATTTAATACTCAAATCTGCATTTTTCAGCCAGAAGAGTCATTCGAAGAGTCCTTCAGAGTGTCAGTTTTTTTCAAATCCTGCCCACCTGAGACTAGTCCCACCCACCTCAACTGACAAACCTATTACTTTGAATAGGTAGAAACATGTGAATAACTGTCAGTGGGCGGAGCTAGCCTTTGGTGGGTGGAGCTAACACCTACTCATGAATAAGATTTGAGGGGTAAATGCTCTAAAACTGCTGCATCTTACAGAATAAGGGGCACAGTGCTGGGAACAGGAGGTCTGACACTAGCTTGTGCTGTCCTCAGCTAGGAGGGCACAACCTATGTGACAGGTTCCCTTTAATGCACCCCTGCCCCATTAAAGTTGCTTAGTCATTGTGACCCTTGTGAACACTACATATATATATATATATATATATTATATATATAATATATATATATTATATATATCATATATATATATAATATTATAAATATATATAGTATATATATATATACTGGTGTGTCTAAAAATAAAAAAATAGAATATCATTGGAAATTCTCCAGGATTATCTTTTTATTTGTTATAGGGCTCACAAATGTGGTATATTAAACCTTGTAATTCATACTGTAATGAGTCGATACAATATATGGGTTTCTCTATTTTAATTAAATATTAATATCAATGATCTTTTCAGTGACATGCACATTTTTTGAAATGCAGTAGTATATATATACTTTACACTGTATGTATTCCAAAAATGTATGTAGGGGTGATCCCGTCCCATGCAGTTGGACTACTCTAAAACTAACATTACTTTTTCTCCTACATCTTTCCCCAGTTTTAACTTTTGTAGGACCCTATGCCTATCCGCCTCTGTTTTAGTATTACATTTATGGTTAAGATTTTTGAACATTTGGTATTCTCTGTAAAATCTCAAACTCCTGTCAAGTCTACTTTTTCGTATCATACCCTTTTTATTACAGTGTCCTGGACATTTTGGTTTGATTTAGAATTTTTCTGATACACTATGAGATTTTTTTCATAAGCTGATTGCTATTTCTACATACTTTTGTAGTATTACTTGTTAATTTGGCTGTGATTTTATTTTTACTTGTCATCATGTGCATAGAGCCTGTATACAGGCATATGGATTACCTTTGTCACCATGCTATGGATCTACCAGCACTTTGCTTGTAGGTCAGTTATTAGGTGGACAAACTGTGCAATTACCAATGGCTTTTCTAACCAAGGAGGAACTTAAAGACATACAGAGTTACTGCAAGCCACCAAACACTTATAAAACTTTTATGGATGCATACCTAGTATAGATATGTGTATAAACTCTTAATCAACACATTCAAAAACAAAAAAGTTTTATCATTGCATATAAAAACAGAGAAAATAAATCATACTACTGACCTTGAACTGACTAACTATGGAAAAAGGTTGTGTAATCAGAGTGAGTGACTTTGTAAAACTGAATTATCAGTATGACTTAAGGAGCGTTCAAAATTCTGTCTACTGCACTTATCTTTCAAAAAATAGGAACACAAATTGAAAAAGGCCGCACCCACCCACTGACAAATTTACGCCAAGCCTTAGCTATAATAACAAATTATGGTGAATAATGTTCATCAAAGATGATGTGCTAGCATGTAATTATTTCTGTTTCTATGGCAATAAATATATCAATTGCAGATGTGATTTAACGCAATAAAACCTGTTCAAGGTCAAGTTGTAGAAAGCAGTTTCTTTAATTTTCGATTTATGTACATGTGCCTCTTATTATTAGCTCATTAATAGTTCAAGGGCAGTCATCATAATCTCATCTTTCAAAAAAGGTTGGAAACAATTGAAACAATTGTAGAGATTTACTAAGATAAATAAAGTCAAAAATTTGCTGAATGTATGACATTTGACACTTCTACTTCCAATTTAATAGCTCAGAAAACTCTTGATTAAAAGAAGTTGGATCAAAAGCAACATACGCACCAAAATCATTAAACCTCCTTAAGCCAGGAGGTCTAATAAGAAAAAAGTCAAAATAGTCCAAATGCATTATGCCATATGTGACATTTAAAAAACCTTGAAACATTTGACATTTGCCTTAAAGAGGTTGTCCACTTTAAAACATCTTTATGTTTTACTTATTATGTATATAATAGGAAATCACACAATTGTCTAATACACATGTATTAAAATATTTGTCCCCATGCCTCTTAGGCTATGTTCACACGGCTTATTTGCGGGGCGTAATTACGCCCTGCAATTACGCCGTGTGGACGGGAGCGGGGGCGGGAGCGGGGGGCCGGCACCTCGCCGGCCCATAGACTATCATTATTGGCGGCGCGTACACACCGCTAGAAAATGACATGTCTCTTATCTCCCCCCGCGGCGGATTCGCCGAGCAGGGAGAGGAGACGTAATCCATAGTTCTCTATGAGAACTGTGGATTACCGTAATGACTGGGACGTAGTCCAGCCGTAATTCGCGCAGTACGGCGCGTAATTACAGACTGAAATACATCCCATTTTAAGCCGTGTATACACATAGCCTTATACACTGACAATCAAAAGTGTAACAATGTTATGAACTTGTTATTTTCAGGCTCCATATCTCCCCATCCATTACAACTCTGAACGTGAGACTACCATAATTTTATAGAAAATCATCTTGGCTATCTTATGCATAAATTTGAATTGTAACTATTTAGCATATGATTAGTTGTGCAGATTCTTGTTACTGTTTTGATCCTAAAAAAATATAATTTTAATTATTAAGCAATATTTTGTTAGTATTTTGTAAATCCACCTTTGGATTGGTTATTGACAGTCGACATAGTAGAATGCTGTGTACTGATCTCCTGTTTGTATCAGTGATCTGACGATCACTGATACTCATCCCCCATGGGAAAAGTGAAAGATATGTGAAAAAGTAAAAAAATAAAACACAAACATGAAAACTAAAATAGAAACACGTACACCGCTCTTTTCCCCTTTACAAGTGCCATCTTAACAAAAAAGATCAAAAATACATAAAGTACACATATTTGGCATTTCTGCTTGCATAATGACCTGTCCTATAAATCTATCTTGTTAATTAACTGGCACGGTGAACGGCGTAAAAATAATTGCGATTTTTGTTCATGCAGCACATAAAATGGAATAAAAAGCGATCAAAAAATCATATAAACACCAAAGTGGTGGCAATTAAAACGCCAGTGCATCCCGCAAAAAAAAAGCCCTTACACAGCTCTGTATATGGAAAAATAAAAAAAGTTATGACTATCAGCTGATAGTGATGCATAAATATTGTTCTACGCAATAAAAACACTTTTCTTTGTTTTTAAAGCGCTTCCACATAAAAAAATTATATAAATTGCATATCACCGCAATCGTCTCAACCCAGGGAGTAAAACTAACTTGTCAAGGATACTGCATGGTGAGAGCTGTTAAAAATAAAAAACACTACTTGGATTGCAGTGTTTTCTTCACCCTGCCTCCCCAAAAAACGGATTTAAAAGCGATCAAAAAGCCTTGCCCCCCAAAAAATGATACTAATAAAAACATCAAATCATCCCACAAAAAACTAGCTGCTACACAGCTCTGTACACAGAAAAATAAAAAAAAGTTATGGCTCTCAGACTATGGCATTGCAAAAACATGTTTTCCTTTTTGAATAGGAGAAGTGTTTTTATTGTGTAGAAGCAGTAAAACATAAAAATAAATGTACAAATTGGGTATCGCTGTAATCGTATCGACCTGCTGAGTAAAGCTAGCATGTCAATTATACTGAATGGTGACCGCTGTAAAAAATAAAAATAAAAAAAAACTACTAGGATTGCTGTGTTTTGTTCAAAATGCCTCACAAAAACCTTAATAAAAAGTGATAAAAGCGTCCTATGCATCACATAATGGTATCAATAAAAATATCAACTCATCTCGCAAAAAACAAGTCCATAATCAGCTCCATATACATAAAAATTAAAAAGTTATGGCTGTCAAACTATGACGACATAAAAACGCAATTTTTTCTAAACACACTTCTATTGTATAAAAGTAGTAAAACATAAAAAACTAAATAAAATTTATATCATTGCAATTGTACCAGTAAAGTTATTGTGCCAATTATCCCGCATGGCGAATGCTTTAAAAATGAAGCAAAAAAAAAAGTGCCGGAACTGTGTTTCACCCCCCCATTTTCATGGCCCAATGCTAACAAAACTATGGAACACCTGTAGGCCCAAAATGTACAATACACCCCTTGATAAAATCTATGAAGGGTGTTAAATCCAAAATGGCGCAACTTCTGAAAGGTTTCACCTGTTCTGCTAGCTTGGGGGCTTTGTAAATGCGACATGGCACCCACCAAAATCTGCGTTCCAAAAGACAAACAGCGCTCCCTCCCTTGTACGCCTTGCCATGTGCCCAAACAGCAGTTTACACCCACATGTAGGGTTTTGTCGAACTTAGAAGAAATCGTGTAACAAAATTTGGGGTACTTTTTTTCCAGGATTCCTTGTAAAAATTAAGCATTTTCAGCTAAAATTGCAAATTGTTGGAAAAACATATTTTTTTCCATTTTCAGAGCCTAATGCTAGAAAAATTTGTGAAACACCTGTGGGATCAATATACTCATTACATCCCTGGCTATACTCCTTAAGGGATTTAATTTCCAATATGGGGTCTTTTTAGGGGTGTTTATTAAGTTTTAGCATCTTAGGGTGCCCACAAACCTGCAATGGTGCCTAAATAAAATCATAATGAAAATTATACCCGAGAGTCCGGTAGGTGCTCCTCCTACTCTGAGGACTGTGGTGGAGCCAAAGAGCGCACTAGGACAACATAGGGATACCTCTAAATATGGCAAAATCTGGGGAATTGATGTTGAGTTTCATTTACCTGGTCACATCTACCATGTTCCAGTTAATTTCATCTCCACTTTGTTTTAATTTCTGTGAAATACCTAATGGGTTAACAGGCTTCCTAAATGTTTTTTTAAATACTTTATGGGGTCTAGTTTCTTAGATGGGGTCATATATGGGGGTGTCTAACATATAGCCCCCCAAAGTTTCATCAGAACTGAACTGGTCCCTACAAAAATCTATTTTGCAAATTTTCTTGAAAATGTGAACAATTACTACTAAATTTCTAAGCCCCCTAATGTTGTAAAAAATAAAAGACATTTAAAAATGATGCCAACCTACAGTAGACAGATGGTAGATGCTAGTTATAAACTATTTTGAGTGGAATAACTATCTGTCTTACATGCAGAAATTTTCACGATATTTTGATATTTTTAACAAAAAAACTAGGATTGTATTGACGAAAATTTCTTACTAACTTTAAGCACAATGTGTCACGAGAAAACAATCTCTGAATCACATTTGGGTAGTAAAAGTATCAAAAAGTTATTATTACAAAAAGTGACACATTTCAGATTTCAAAAATGAGGCTCTGTCAGGAAGGTCAAAACTGGCTGCAGCATTAAGGGATTAATAATAATTATTCCCCCATTATTTCTCTTCAGTTTCCTTATAGATGTCATAAACCCTGACGCTAACTGGATGCCGGGTCACTGTTGCCCATGTTTTTTCATACAGTTATCACAAAGGGGTTGGGCTGTAATTTAAAATCTTTAAAAAAAATTTTCCCGAATGGGGGGTTTCCTCCTATCTGGGGCTTTTTGGAAAAAGGCTTTTAAAAGGGGGAACCTTAATGGAAAATTGGGGTTGATGTTAGTTTCTTTAGGGAAAACCTACTGTTCCAGAATTTTTCCCCCTTTTTTTTAAATTTTTAAAAACAAAGGGGGTTTTAACCGGAAAATTTTTTTTAAAAATTTTTAGGGGATTTTTTAATGGGGTATATATTTTTTTAAACAAACCCCAAATTTCATCAAAAAAAGGGGGAAAAAAAAACTTTTGCTTTTTTTGAAAAATAAAAATTATTAAAATTTCTCCCCCAAAAGTTTTTAAAAGAAAAAAAATGACCCCCTCAAAAAAAAGGAAAAAAAAAAAAAAATAAGTAAAAAAAAAAAAAAAAAAAAAATTTTATAAAACAACAATAAAAAAAAAAAAAAAAAAAATTGTTTAAAAAAATTTTTTTAATTTAAAAATTTAAAAAAAAAAAAAAAAAAAAAAAAAAAAAAAAAAAAAAAAAAAAAAAAAATTTAATTTTTTAAAAATAAAAAAAAAAAGACATAAGAAAAAAAAAAAAAAAATTTTAAACCCCCCAAAAAAAAAAATTTTAAAAAAAAAAAATAAAAACAAAAAAAAAAAAAAAAAGGCCCCAAGGAAGGCTTTTTAATTTTAAAAAAAAAATTTTGAAAAATTGAGTTTTTAAAAAAAATAAAAAATAATTTTAAATTAAATCCCAAAAATTTTAAAATTAAAAATTTTCAACCTAATGTAATTTAAAATTTCTCTTAAAAGGAAGGAACTTCAAAATGCGGGAAATTTTAAAAGCTTTTTTTTTTGATAAAAAGGCTTTGCTTTGACAGCCGTTTTGGATGCAGGTTTGTTTTTTTTTGTTTTTGAAATTTTTAGAGATTAACCCTTTCCCCTTTTAAAAGCCTACACAAAAAAAAGGTCGGATTTTCATCAGTTTTAGTATTTAGTTGTAAAAACTGAAGGTGTCCAGCAGAAAAATTACTACAGAAGTCTGCATAACCAACTGGTGGGTTTCAGGCTTCTTTTGTCACTTTTTTTTTTCAGATTTTTACTGAAAAAAATGCCCCGGGGGGTTAAAAATTTTGCATACATTATACACTGACTGATAAAACCCTTCAAAAAAAATCCCCAAAGTTTGCCAAAAAAATAAAAAACCGATGAAAATAAAATGTTTTTTCAGGGTTTTTGGGGCAGAACTTGACAAAAAAAACTCGTTTTAGGATTTGGTTTCTTTGGTTTTTTTGTCTATGTGTGTGACCCCAACCCAAAGGTGCGTGCACCGGCAGTTGCTAATACTGGAGGATTTTTATGAAAAAATTCCCACGGTATTTTGAATCTTTTCCTTGTTTTGGGGGGTTCTGTCCCGGTTTGCGGATTTGCCGTCCCCCAACACTGACATGCTCTGTTCTGGGAAAAAAGAATCGAAAAAGTTTTTTAATCCGACCCGACTAAGAGGATTTGTGCTGAATTTCTCCCCTGCCTGATCCCCCTGAGCAAGTTTTGATGTTCAGTGTGAAGGTGACACTGACCTGCTGTTTCTTTGTGGCTGACAGTGATGTATGAGAGTTAAACTGTTTACTGAAGAAGAATTCTAGAGCTAGAGTATTATAAAGCCTCTGTGCCCAGAAGTGTTAAAATCAAACGACTTGTTGAACCCTTGTTGTTTAACTAGTTCTTGAGTGAGCCAATTCCCCCCTTCCTGACCAGGCATTTTCATTTTCCATAGTAAATGCTGCTTTGAAGGTTACAATGCTATTCCACTGGTTATTTGTTATAAATTAGTTTTTACTATTCTTTCTTTATTAATTTTTACATTAGATTTAAAAAAAAAAAATAAGTTAAGGGAGAATGGAAGTTTTTCTCTTTTTTATTTATTTATCTTTTAAACAGCAAAAGTGGCGCTAAACCAAGTTTTGTATTTGTGTCCTTATATTATATATATTATATATTTTATATATATATATTGTGTAAAATTAAAATTTATATATGAAATAAAAAGTTTTTGGTCACATGTATGAAAATGTTGGGTCTAAACTCACTTTGTTGCTTCCCACAATCAGAGTGCCCCTTTTTATTTTTATAGTGCCGGGGGAAAAATGGTGGGGGCTTGTTTGGGTTGTCTGGGCAAAAAAGTAAAATTTTAGACCTGGAACGTTTTCATAATGGGCCTTAGGATTTTTGGGGGCGGGGCCCTAAAAGGGGGGTTTTGGTGTTAGTTTTCTTTAAAAAAAATTTATTTTTGTCATGGTTTTTTTATTTTTTATTTTACATATTTTCCCCCATAGGTCAGTAATGACTAGGTGGGCAAATTTGTTTTAAACGAAGTGGAATTCGTTTAAAATTTCAGTAAAACTTCGGTTCTGAAGAAAGTCGAAGTTTGGGGTACTTCGCATGAACGAAGTGTGCTTTTGATTGATAAAATGGCTGCGAGCACATGGCGTTACATGGGGCAAAGCACTCTGGGAGGAAGAAGGGCATAGCCTGCATGACATGTGCAGAGATGAAGCCAATCAGAGACCGTCGGGGATTCTGTGACGTCACCGCACTATATAAGTCCGGGCGCGCGACGCTGGGAGCTCATAACCGCTCTCACTGTACTGATCAGGGAAGGTGCTGCCACGGCTGCTAATAATATCTCTTACTAAAGAACTCATTTTTATACAGCGATTTTTGGGGGGGTGTCACAGCTTGTCTCAGAGACTGCTTCTCTTAACGTTCTAATTCTGTTATTTTGTGGGGTATTGGAACTAAAGTCCAATGTGTGTCCAATGCAGCAGCATAGACATTTTAATGCTATCTGCTCACAGCACATTGAATATCCAAGGGTTATCTAAGCCTGTTCCTGTTGTATTAATTTAAAGAAACAGCGTTTTTACAATCCAAATACCACTACATTTTTGGTTGCTCAATTCTTTTGCGCAATTTACATCCAGGGGTTAATTAAGCGTTGTTCTGCTGTTGTGGTGACTAAAAGAAACCGTCTTTTTCACCGTCAAAAAATACATTTTTCCTGTAGCATAATTCATAAGCGAAGGTTAATTACAAGTTTTCCTCTTGCTGTGTACAGTAAAATACACACCATTGTAACACGCTACAAAGCTGGTCGTTTTTGGCTGCTCAATTCTTTTGCACAATTTACATCCAGGGGTTAATTAAGCGTTGTTCTGCTGCTGTGGTGACTAAAAGAAACCGTCTTTTTCACCACCAAAAAAGACATTTTTCTTGTAGCAAAATTCATAACCGAAGGTTAATTACAAGTTTTCTTTGCGTGCCCTAAAATAAGCCATTGTAACACAAAAAGGGGTAGTTTTGGTTGCTCAATTTTTTCGCAATTTCATCCGGGGTTAAATTTAAGCTTTTCTGCTGTTTGGTGACTAAAAAAAAAACCGTCTTTTTTCCCCCCAAAAAAAGGGACATTTTTTTTGTAGCATAATTCATAACCGAAGGGTTAATTACAAGTTTTTTCTCTTGCTGTGTACCGTAAAATACATGCCATTGTAACACGCTACAAAGCTGGTTTGTTTTTGGTTGCTCAATTCTTTTGCGCAATTTACAAGGGTTAATTAAGCGTTGTTCTGCTGTTGTGGTGACTAAAAGAAACTGTCTTTTTCACCGGCAAAAAGGACATTTTTCCTGTAGCATAATTCATAACCGAAGGTTAATTACAAGTTTTTCTATTGCTGTGTACCGTAAAATACACGCCATTGTAACACGCTACAAAGCTGGTAGTTTTTGGTTGCTCAATTCTTTTGAGCAATTTGCATCAAGGGGTTAATTAAGCGTTGGTTCTGGATGTTGTGGTGACTAAAGGAAAACCGTCTTTTTCAACCGGAAAAATGACATTTTTACTGTAGCAATAATTCATAACTGAAGGTTAAATTAATTGTGTTGAGCGAATTTTTATCGACAAAGTTGAATCGGCAAGGTTTATTTGGTGATCGAAATTTCCAGATCATGCGATATTAAGGTTAAAAATTCTGTGCATCATCTAATAAGATCGCGCTTTTTCGGCGCTTTCCTGTATTTTGCAGCTGCAATTCTGTTACAGAATAGAGCAGGTGAGATGTGTGTGCGACGTCATGACTGGGATGTGTATGTGCGATTGGCTGGAGAAGGAAAAATTCACATGCATCCTCCCGTTTTACATAGAACAGCGTTTTCTGTTTTCAGCCTTCAGTGTTCCTGCGTCTCATAGGGATAGGACCTGCGTTCTGCCTGTGGCCAAACAGCTCAGCGAAATTGTCTATTTCTGCACAGAGAAACCTCTAACTATTGCTGTGATCCTTCCAACAATTTAGTTAGATTAGGGATTTGAAAATTTTATTTGTAGTTAGCTAGATAATTTAAACGCTGAATCTACCACTGTAAATTACCGGGGGTGGGCGCGGGGGGGGGGGCCCCCGCGGGCGAAACACAGACATGCTCTATCTTTAAAGAAACAAAGGATAAAGTTTCACCAAGACTTCAGTGTAGACATTGTAGTGGAATATCGTTATTATTAACAATTTGCTATTGAAATATTTCCTGGATAGTGGGAAGCCTGAACTTATATTGGTAAACATCATTTCTAGTAACTGCAGGTATCTTTGTTAGCTGCTATAACTCACACTTTTATTTATACAGTATACATTTCAGATAGGTTATTTTTTTCAATTTTACCATTACAACCTGTGACTGTTGGTATATTCCCACCTTGCACTTTAAATTACAAAACCAGCCTCGTGTAGTCAGCAAGGTTTGTTTGTTGCCAAAAAAATATCCGTGTATCTACGAATACATCACGAGTACGTCTTTTTTGACTTTTGCGCATCTCAGCACTGTTCATTGACGCAAGGCATCTACGTAAATCTTTAAAACAGCAATTTCTATATTTCCACCACAGGTGAATTGAAAGGTGCAAATTACCGTTTATTGATATCAAAACATAACAGTTGCGTGTTTTTAGACTTTTGCGCACCAGCACTGTTTCATTGACGCAGCATCTACGTAAATCTTAAAACGAGCAATTCTATTATTTCACCACAGTGTGAATTGAAAGGTACAAAAAATAACAGTTTTATTATCATCAAAACATAACAGTTACAGTGTGTTTTTTGACTTTTTGCGAACCCGCAATGTCATTGACGCAGCTTATACGTAAATCTTAAAACAGCAATTCTATATTACCTCAGGTATTGATAAGGTGCAATAAATACAGTTTATTTATCAAAACATAAAAAACAGTCTTGTCATAGTGCTCCTTTTTGGACTTGGTTGCGCTCTTGTCAATACCCATCAAATAAGACAACTGTTCATTGACAGCAGCATCTACGTAAATCTTAAAACAGCAATTCTATATTCACCAACAGGTGATTGAAGGTGCAAAAAATAAGATTTTTATATCAAAAACATACCAGTTACGTGTTTTTTGATTTTGCGCACTCAGCACTGTTCATTGACGCAGCATCTACGTAAATCTTATAAAAAACAGCAATTCTATATTTCACACAGTTGAATTGAAAGGTTGCAAAAAATTACATGGTTTATTATATCGAAAACTTAACAGTTAAGTGTTTTTTGACTTTTGCGACAATCAGCACTGGTTCATGACGCAGCATTCTACGTAAATCTTTTAAAACAGCAATCTACTATATTCACCACAGGTGAATTGAAAGGTGCAAAAAATACAGTTTATTATATCAAAAACATAACAGTTACGTGTTTTTTGGACTTTTGCGCAAATCAAGCAATGTTCATTGACGCTGCATATACGTAATCTTAAAACAGCAATTCTATATTTCAACACAGGTGAATTGAAAGGTGAAAACTCCAGTTTATTATATCAAAAACATAACAGTTACGTGTTTTTGAAATTATCGCACCAGCACTGTTCATTGACGCAGCATCTACGTAAATCTAAAAACAGCAATTAGATATTCACCACGGTGAATTGAAAGGTGCACAAAATACAGTTTATTATATCAAAAACATAAACAAGTTACGTTGGGGTTTTTTTGACTTTGCGCACTCAGCAATCTGTTCATTGACGCGAGGCATCTACGTAAATCTTAAAAAAGGCAATTTATATTCTCACAGGTGAATTGAAAGGTGCAAAAAAAATTAAGTTTATTATATCACAAACATAACAGTTACGTGTTGTTTTTTGACCTTTTGCGCAAACAAGCACTGTTCATTGACGCTGCTCTTCTACGTAAATCTTTAAAACAGCAATCTATATTCACCACAGGTGAATTGGAAAAAGGTGCAAAAAATTACAGTTTATTATATCAAAAACATAACATTCCGTGTTTTTATGACTTTTGCGCACCCAGCACTGTTTCATTGACGCGAGCATTACGTTTAATCTCTAAAACCGCCAATTCTATATTCACACAGGTGAATTGAAAGGTGCATAAAATACTGTTTATTATTTCCAAAAAAATTCAGTTACGTGTTTTTTGGAACTTTTGCGCACCCTGCAACTGTTCATTGACGCGCATTACGTAACTCTTTAAAATAGCAATTCTATATTCAACACAGGTGAATGAAAGGTGCAAAAAATACAGTTTATTATATTCAAAACATAACAGTTACGTGTTTTTTTTGACTTTTGACGCACCCAGCACTTTTCATTGACGCCGCATCTACGTTTAATCTTAAAATTAGCAATTCTTATATTCACCACAGGTGAATTGAAAGGTGCCAAAAAAATACAGTTTATTATATCAAAACATAAACAGTTATGTTTTTTTGACTTTTGCGCACCCTGCAATGTTCTTTGACGTTAGCATCTACTTAAATCTTAAAAAACAGCAATTCATATATTCACCACAGGTGAATTGAAAAGGTGCAAAAATACAGTTTATTATATCAAAAACATAAACAGTTATTGTTTTTTGTCTTTTGCGCCACCCCCAGCACGGTTCATTGACGCAGAATCTACGTAAATCTTAAAATAGCTAATTCTATATTAACCACAGGTGAATTGAAAGGTGCAAAAAATAAGTTTTTATTATCAAAACATACAGTACGTGTTTTTTGACTTTTGAGCACCAAGCACTCGTTCATTGTCGCAGCATCTACGTAAATCTTAAAATAGCATTTCTATATTCATCCACAGGTGATTGAAAGGTGCAAAAAATACCTTTTATTATACCAATGATAACAAATACGTGTTTTTGGACTTTTGCCCAGTCCAGATTTGTTGATTAGACCCTTGCAGTTAAAATTTGAAATCCAGCACAATTTTTGTATTTTGATTTAGAGGGATTTCTGAATGCTGTGATTTGCGCGTCTTTTATTAAGAGTCTTTCCAAAACTTTCTCATATCTTCTCAAAATTTTTATATTTATGAACATTGGAGCGAAATGCAGGTGGTAAGCGAGCAAAGAGGGGGGTAGCATTGCACATGGAGGTAGAGGTTCGGAGAAGAAGGTTGCTCCTTCACAGTCTGGCGCAACACGCATGCCAGCGGATCAGTCTGTGGCAGGACCGTCAGGCCTGTCATCGCTGGGTCAGGGCCCATGTGATCTAAGTATCGATCATCGTCGCCAATCTGTCCTTCAGTGGTTATTGCAACCTGCATCTAACAGTCTTACCTTCTAGTCCTCGCAGTCACGTGCCACAATGTCGTCATCAGAATCTTCAGCATCCGTACAACATTGAGACAGCCCAAATGGTCAACTCGGGTGTACCCACCACTGTGGATAATCCATTGATCTGTAGACCTCTTTGATGACAAAATGCGGTTTGGGGTCAGAAAGGCATGTTTTAAAAGATCTAGAGGTGATTTAGTCTGCTCTGACGCCCAGTTACTTGATGCCATCAGGAGGAGGTTGATGGAAAACGGTCAATCGGCGTAATCCCGGGCGGTCTCGGCAACGCTTGGCAGTGCCCTTGCTTGTAGCCCGCAAGCTTCTGGATGCAGGACAGTCGGACGACCAAGTCACTGTGTTTGATGATGATGTTGATGACGACATTGCGGATCATCCTGGTCTTTTCCGCAGAATTTGCTTGCGAGCGCTTCATCATGTTGGACGTGGGAGGAAGACGATGGGGTGGGTAGTGTCCCCAATCGGGTCCCGCCACAAAAAGGAGAGAGGCTGCGTGGTCGCCAGAAGTCCGGCTGATATGATTTCCGCCAGCCACGGCAGCGCAAACCCCTGCTCCTCGCTTATCGCCGTCAAAAAGGTCCGAGGACATCTCACAGCCTGGGCTTATTTGAGCAATGCCTCCTGATTCACCCAGCGATGTCATATGCCGCCTTTGCCCGTAAACGAATAAGTTAGAGGGCAATAGAACCTTAAGTGGTTAACCACCTCCAAATGTCTAGGTCACATGCAGCGGAATACATGAGTTGAAATGGAGGAACACTTGGCCAAAAAAGGCCACAGCCGACGCCGAGCCTACATCCACTGTCACACCCTCTGTCTCCAGCCTCCTCCATCCTCAGCCACCAACAAGCGTTCCTCAGCTGGCCCATGTCTCTCAGAGTCATGAATCAGGGTTCAGCCTCCGCTTCAGCGATCCACGTCGCCGAGTACCAACAGCACCACCAGAGACCATCTACTCCTTCTCTTACCGCCGTTTGACGAAACTGCACGACGTTTATATTACGCGGCCAGTTCTAGCAGCCAGCACTTCTGTCTTCACAGGTTGGAGCAGAAAGGAAGATAACACATTTAACCCAAACCATCCCAAAGCCAATAGCACTGAACGTCGGCTATTGCCAGGCTTTTGGCCTTGGAAATGTTTGCCTTTCCGTCTGGTGGACTCACAGATGGGTCTGTCGCCACGTCATGGCCCTCGCTTGCCCCAATACAGATGCCGAGCAGGAATTTCTTTGCCAGAAAAGCCGTCCCTGCCATGGCCAGCCACGCTGTCAATCTAAAATTTCAAGCAGCGATTGTCTGATCTTGTTGTCCGGATATAGTCCATTCACCACAGACACATGGACTAGGTAGCACGGGCCAAGGCCGCTATAAACTCTGTGGTGACTAGCTCACTGGGTGAGCTGGGTGGATGTCTCTGGGGGTGACGGTGGCTCTCAGGCTCGGCGCACGCTCTTCAAAACGCAGGGATGGTGCAGGGCTCTTTCCCCCAAGGTCCTCTGGTGGCATCACGTGCCAGAGACACCAGGCCGTGTTGAAATTAATCTGCTTGGAGACCGTCCACACACAGGTCAGGAGCTGTGGACGGCTCTAAGCAACGAGACCGAGCGCTGGCTGGGTGACAAGAACCTTGTGCCAGGCAAGGTGGTGTGCGATAACGGGCGAAATCTGCTGGACGCCCTTAAGATCGGTAGGCTGGAGCACATCACTTGCCTGGCACATGTCATGAACCTTGTCGTCCAGAAATTTCTAAAGAGCTACCCGGGTCTGGACTGCCTGCTGAAGAAGGCTCGAGGTCTGAGTTCGCACTTCTGCCGTTCGCACCCAGCTTCGTCCCGCCTGGCTGCGTTGCAGCGTCAGCTCGGCCTCCCCGTCACCGTCTCATTGTTGACGTGGCAACACGCTGGAATTCCACCCTCCACATGCTCCAGCGATTGTGGCAGCAGCGCAATGCCATTACGCAGTACGAAGTGACACATGGCCTGACAAGCAGCGGTACGGACCTCGGGGTGTTGAACCACCGAGAGTGGAGGCAGGTGAAAGAGCTCTGCACATCCTTGCCAGTTTTGAAGAAGCCACCAAAATGGTCAGTGCGGACAATGCCCTTGTCAGCATGAGCATTGTGGTGATCTTAGTTCTGGAACGATCGTTGGACACTCTGAAACAACAGGTCCCGCCAGCGACGGAGGAGGAGACGGACACAGATGCGGACACGGAGCCTTTCTCAAATCCACAAGGCCCGACAGTTTCACAATTTCATCGGTCTTCATTAGGCAGTGGTTCGGGGTCCAGAGCTAGTGCAAGGTGGCGCATCAGCTCTCAGGGTGCATCATCTCAGGCAAGTCAGGGCTGTGTTGAAGCTGTGCCGGAGGCAGCGGAGGAGGAGGAGGAGGAGGGGGGGTATTCCTAGACCCCGATGTTACCGACGTCCCTGCCTTGGAAAGAGGTTGGCGCGATTTGAGGCAGAGGAGGAAGATGAGGAAGATCAGTTTACAGTCGACCCAGAGGCTTGGGAAATCAAGGCTCCATCTCTCACATGAGTGCTTGGATGCTCCATTTCCTCCAACATGATCCTCGCATTAAGGCCATCAAAATGAACAACAGTTACTGGGTGGCCACCCTCCTGGATCCCGGTACAAAACAAAAATCAGCACTTTCCTTCCACCCACCCAAATAGAGAGTAAAATGCAGGAAATGGAGACCTTGCTGATTGATCAACTGGAGACATCTGTTGCGTCTGCTTCACGTTCCCCAAATGTCACGGTGGAACAACATCAGCGACGTGACAGCAGTAGAGTGCCAAGCAGGCGTAGCGGCAGTTTCAGGCAAGGTGGCAGAAGCCTAATGGGTGACCTCTGGCAATCTTTGTATACAACCTCACCAACGAATGAAATTATGGGCACACATCAAACACACAGAGATAAGCTTAAGTTCATTGGTGCAACGACTATCTGAGTCATCAACACCGATGTTTCTTTGCATGTGTTTCCGGACCATTAGACATTCTGGGTATCCAAAATGGACGAAGGGGCACGAGCGGGCTCGTTTCACGCCATAGAGGTGTTTGTCCTGCCCAGCAGCCAGCGTCATATTCTGAGTGGACACTTCTGCACCGTGGTGGAGTCATGACAGACAAAACGCATTCGGCTTCTCCACTGATAATGTGGATCGTTTGACTTTCATCAAGATGAAATCAGGAGCATGGCATCTCTGATGATGTGTGGCCCCAATTGCCGAGGTCACCGATTAGTTGCCAGTCTACTTCCACATTCCTTTTAAACAGAAATGGTCCTCTTGAAAACTCTTTTTTACTAAAATGATCATTCTCTACTGAAATTTTTATTCTTCTTTTCACAACAGTTCATTTTGTGGTATTTGCTGTGAGGGAGCTGTAAAAGACAGCAGGTTTCATGACAAAACGTATTCCATTTACTCACTTTATTCTTAAAGGAAGTTTTCGCATTGTCAATCGTTTTGAGGTCATGTTGCCGGTGACGACTACCGCAATAATCATGGTCCTTTGGTACAGAAATGTGAATTTGCTAAAGTGGGCATGCTCTCCACTCACAATTTTTATTAGTGGCTGAGAAGTCATTATTTATCATTTTTTGGGTTGTCAGGTTTGCTGTGAGATACAGCTTATAAAATATGGTCCTTTGGAACCAGAAATGTGGCTTCTACGTGGCATTTCTCCTCACAATTTTTAAATAGTGGTGAGAAGTCATATTTATAATTTTTTGGGGTCATGTAGCTGTTGAGATACAGCAAAATCTATGGTCACTTTGTAACAGAAATGTGGCTTCTAAGTGGCATTTCTCCCTCTCACAATTTTTAACAGTGGCTTGAGAAGTCATTTTTATAATTTATTTGGGGTCCTGCTGCTTTGAAATGAAGCAATACTACAGGTCCTATTATAAAAATTTTCGTTTCTAACGAATTTGTTCTTCACAATTGACCAGAAGTGCTCAAGGGTCATGCTTTGAATTTTTGGGGGCATTTTGCTGTGACATGCTAGCTATACTACAGGTCCTCTTCTAAATAATGTTGTTTCTAACGACATGTGATCTTCACAACTGACAAAGTGGCTCAAGGGTCATGCCTTGAAATTTTTGGGGCATTTCTGCTGTGACATGCAGCTATTACTACAGGTCCTATTCTAAAAAATGGTGTTCTAACCGACATTGTTCTTCACACAATGTCAGCGTGGCTCAAGGGTTGATGGTGCTGTCAGTAACCAGGAATAGGTAGGACAATGTTAATGGAGAAACTTATTGACAAATGACTTGTTTTTTGCAAGATCTTTAACATAGCTATCAATCCCTGTATGAGTACAACCCATTTAATACAATGAAAAAAGAGAAACAAGACATGGTGGGATTCCAATCCTTTTAAAATGTGTTTTCTAGAATTAACAGCACTAAAAACTTGCATGTACAAAATAGTGCTAAAAAAATTCTCTGATCTGTACAAGGGGAAGGGGTACAGGAAAACTTGGACCAGATGTAGGTTTATTCAGAGTGGACATGGGTATGGGAGCACGGACAGAGAACAAAGTTTCACAGAGACCATTTCCTCCAGCACGTTGAGTAATAAAGAAAAAAGGAATGCACAGATAAAGGGCCAACCTGGGCTGTCAACAGGAGCATAACCACCAGTATTTCCAGTGAAGCTCAATTTGGTCCACACTCATACTGGAGGGGCAAGCGCTACCCTGGTATTTTGACTGTGTACTGATGAAGGCTGGAGTTCTCACACTTCCGCTTCCGCACTCTGCTCAGCCGGACTGGTTGTTCGTTGCTGGTCATCAGGGCCTTTTAACCTGCGTGATAATAGATGGACGGGACGCCACAGCCTGGGCTTTCACCGCACCACTGTAATCCGGCCCATGTGGTCATTGCTGTGGCCCAGGACAGGTATAGTCAATGCTCCAGTTCAACTAAAAATGGTGGTTGAAGGATCCTTTTCCGGCACTTTTAAATGTGGGGGTCATGAGGTTTGGGGCTCATGCTGCTGGCCCAGGACAAGTCATAGTCATGTCACAGTTTCCAACAAAATGTGGTTGAAAGACTCCTTTTTCCAGGCACATTTTTAAATGTGGGAGCTCATGCAGGTTTGGGGCTCATGCTGTGGCCCAGGACAGGTATAGTCAATGTCCAAGTTCTCACTAAAAAGTTTGGTTAAAAGACATCCTTTTTCCGGCAATTTCTAAATGTGGGGGTCATGCAGGTTTGAGGGCTCATGCTGTGGCCCCAGGGGACAGGGTATAGTCATTGTCCATTGAACTAAAATGGTGGTTTGAAAGACTCCTTTTTACGGCATATTTAATGTGGGGGTCATGCAGGTTTGGGGCCACATGGCTGTGCCAGGACAGGTTAGTTCCAATGTCCAGTGAAAAACTAACATGGTGGTTGAAAGCTCCTTTTTTGCGCACTTTTTAAATGGTGGGAGGTCATGCAGGTTGGGGCTCATGCTGAGTTCCAGGACAGGGATAGTCAATGTCCAGTTCAAGTAAACATCGATGGTTCAAAATCATACTGCACTTCTGCACTTTTTAATTTGGGAGGTGATGCAGGTTTAAGGGTCAGGCTGTGGTACAAGCAGGGATAGTAAATGGTCTGTGACTTTTTTCTGTGACTTTTACAACCTAAGTGTGTTTGCCTAAGATGTTCTGCATGTATCCATTTGAATGTTGTGGATGGTTAATTTCGCTTCTCCAGGCCTTGTTTGTGTGTAATAATGAAGGTTGTTGTTGCTCTCCATAGACTTTAATGGTCATTCGGCTCCGGGCCCCATAATCGTGCTCACTAATCGGAAAAAACCTTATCGATAGCGGCCGACCGCCCGACTATCGGACTTATCGATCGATCTCGATAGCCAATGCAATCACTCAACACTAAAGAAGATGATACATGCTTTAACAAATTGGAGGAAAACCTGTTAGAGGCTGCAAAGGACTTGAGACTTGGGCATAGGTTCACCTTCCAACAGGACAACAATCCTAAATATGCAGCCAAAGCTACAAATGGAAATTGTTTAAATCAAGCATATTTATGTGTTAAATGGTCCAGCAATGCCCCAGACCTAAATCAATTTACAATCTGTGTCGGATGAAATTGCTGTTTAAAAACATTCGCCAACAATCTGAGTTAGAGCTATTTTGCAAAGAAGAATGGGCAAAAAATTTCCAGCCTTTAGATGTACAAATGATTTCAGAAGTAACATCCATTTGGAAGAGGACAGAAGGTCAGAAGGAAGACTGGGGGGGGTGAGCCAGTGCTTGGAATGAGAATGTTGAGGGATGTGGAGTATAGGATTTTTTTTTAATTGTATTTTTGGCCATCAGTAGAGATTATTTAATTTAATTGTTCTCTAAAAACCAAGGCCGATGAAAGATAATTAATTAGTTAACGAAATCCAATTGGTTAATTTTGCCTGCAATTCTACAATACTTTGGGGACCTCCGCTGCAGAATATACATACAAATTCTTATTTTATCTCTAGGCAGATTACTCACAACTTAATGGGCAAGTATTGTGGAAACAAGAATAAGCCCTCTATTTATAGTAGCTGGAAAAATCCTCCCTTTACACCATTAATACCTTTATCCCAGGAAAGTAGGTTAGCACAAATAAAACATTGGTGCTATTTTTGGTTGTGTGTCATAAAAATAAAAACTAATTCTACACTATATTTACTGTGTTTCTAATCATACTTCCAAACAGACTATAATTATTTAATTTTTTTTCATTCCAATTTGTTTTATTTGGCTATTTTACCCCATCAGGTGGCAATCTAAAGCACGAACATTACGGATGTTGACTATCATAAAACACAAAATCGTCACCCACATAATATATTATGGACTTTGTGATGGGGGAATTTCCAGTGAGTCGGCTCAGGTAATGTTTAAATCACATCACAAAATCAGAGATGAGGTCACTAAAATTGTAACTTACATGAAGAGTTTCCTGACTAACATACAGCAAATATTGATTGGTAGGATATAAGAGTCATTTTGGATTAACTACTGATGGATTTCAAGAGAAGATTAAACTTCATGTTTGTAAATTTTGTACTTAATGAGTCATGATGAGTTTGCCTTGAAACATATGAACCAATACATCTGCATGTAGAACAATTATTGGCAAAGAAATTTAATTTTGTTATACGTATTAAGTCTGGAGACATAATGTTAGATAGCCTGAAACCTCTCTGCACTATTCTCATCAAAAATGAAAGAAACCACAATGGAACTGGAAACACCCACTTAGTCAATGAGTCTGTCAGACGCCATTGGAGTCCATCATTTAAACAGATCTTGGTGCTAAAGTCATGGATTTAAAAGAATACCATGGCGGTCTTAGGGTTCTCCACACGGGAGTATTGCGTTGCAGTACTGTATGCGCCACAATACGCCGGGGTTTAGAAGTGTGCGCTGGCAGGCGACGTACTTCTAAAGCGGGTGGGACAGCCCGGCTCCCATAGACTTTTCACTTTCCCCGAGAACTGACATGTCTATTTCTGTTTTTCCAAGACGTATTGTTACACGGGAAAAACGTTGAGTAATTAATAGTTCTTCAATGAGACCTCATGAATTTACAGTTATTTGGGGGGTAATTCGGCCGTTATCACAGTGTAGTTAAGTGCCGAATTTACGCCCCGCAAATACAATCATGGGTACAAACACCTATGTGATAGAAACCCAAAAGACAATAACACCTCAGTATGTGACTTCTAGTCCACTTGCAGGACCCACTCCGTTCTAGTATTTCATAGGTGGCCCATTCCACCCACAAGAAAAAATATACTTAATGTTTGCTGTTCAAGGAAGAATCCCATTTAGCTTGTCTTTCCACATTTTTTCTCCTTCCTTTGCGTGATTTCTCCTTATCATCTGACTTTGTTTGTCATCTTAAGTCAGAGTTCCCTAGCCTTTGTAGTTGTATAAGCCCACTTTCAACTATGGAAGGTGCTGCATGTGCCTGTAATAATAATAAATTTTATTTATATTGTATCACCTTATTCTACCAGCACCTATACAATTTAGACGTATAAGTACAGACAAAAAAACAAAATTACAATGTTAACAAAAGCTACTTACAGTTTCAGTAGCCAAGGTTGTGAGGACCCTCACTCGTCAAGAGCCTTTACAATCTATTAGGGTGTATGGGTGAGAAGAAAGGTGGTAGTGCTTGGTTTTACATAATGAGTCCAGCCCCATGTTTCATAAATATGGGGTCAGTTTACATAAAAAATAGGATGGAACCTGTATCTACAGACAGGTACATCTATATTAACAGATAAAGTGCCTGTGAATGCCAGTGCAGGGAGTGACAGCAATGCATGTGACAGAAAATAGTGGGTTAGCAATAAGGAATCTTAGCAGGTGTATTCTCATTCAAAACAAAACTGAGAATGCTTTCAGCTCACCTGTTGCCGCTGTTAGGTGTTCAATCTATAGATGCGACGGAGAATCCGGAGAAATCCCACGGCAATTTAAATTTGAAGAAAAGTTATTTCCAGCATCTATAGCATCGTATTCAAAATGTGTATCACACAGGAACATCGCGTCGGTCGTTTGGTTCATGCACTGCTACTAGAAGATCCCGTTTAGTGCCCTAAAAGTAGGTTGATGCTATCGCGACAAGTACTATTACATTTTGAAAAAGTTCTATTTGGTGCTGTATGTGACATTTGCTATGTCTTTTTAAGAGGATGTCTTATTAAAGAAACAAAGTTTTAAACGTGTATTCTCATGGTACATTTAAAAATATGAGTTTGCATGATCGGCTGTTGTAGCATGTTCCAGAGAACTAGTGTAGCACGTGAAAAGTTTTGGAGGCGAGCATGTGAGGTTTGGATGACTGAGGCATTTAATCTAAGATCATCAACATATCACAGAGACAAGCTTGGGGGTGTGGGGGGTGTTAGGGGGGGGGGGGGGGGGGTGGGGGGGGACAGAGATGAGAGAGGAAATGTTGGTGGTGCAGCACTGGAGAGCTTTGTGGATGTATGTTGCATTCTGTACTGAATGATCAACCAGCAGCTTCTGACACAGGGCAGAGGCATCAGTATAGCACTGCTGGGAAGAAAGATGAGCCTGGCTGCTGCAGACAGGGCAGATTGGAGAGGGGAGAGTTTACAGAGACAGAGACTGATAAGCAAGGTGTTACAGTAGTCAAGACAAGAAAGTATAAGGACGACGATAAAAGTTTGAGTTGTGTCCACAGTGAGAAAAAGACGGATCTGGAGATGTTCTGCAGGTTGCAGAGGTGACATGAGCTGGCCAACGCGTCTGAAGTATAAGAGTGAAGGACAGATCAAAATCAAGTATGACCCCAAGACAGCAGGCCTGCTGCCTAGGAGTCATGGTGGTACCATACACTGAAACAGAAATAGAAGGGTGGAATTGGTATGTAGTTGGTAGAATGGCAATAAGTTCAGTTTTAATAAGGTTTAGTTTGAGACTGGGAGAGGACATGATGTCCGAGACAGTGCATAGACAGTTACTGGTGTTTTGTAGCAGGTTAGTGGTGATGTCACAGGAAGAGGTGTATAATTGAGTGTCATAAGGGTAGAGAAGGTACTGAAAGCCATATCTACTGATGATTTGTCCAATGGGGGTTGTGTAGAGTAAAAAGATGAGAGAACCTAGAACCGATAACTGAGGAACCCCAACAGGAAAAGGAGAGGAGGTAAGGCTTGCAAACGAGACACTAAATAAGCAGGAAGAGGAGGATGAGATCAGAGAGAGCGGTATCCTTGAGGTCAATGGCACTGAACCTGCTGAGGAGAAGTTGATGATCTACAATGTTTAACGCTGCAGAGGGATTCAGAAGAAGCAAAAATGCATAGTTGCCCTGAGATTTAGCTGTGAGGAGATCATCACTTTAGCTAAAGCCATTTCTGTGGTGTGTAACATGCAGAAGCCTGATTGTAGATGGTCGCGAAGAGAGTTAGCAGAGATAGAGCAAATTAGCCAAGACTAGACCAAGCGTTCAAGAGGTTTAGAGATGAAGGGTAGGTTAGAGACTGGTTGGTAGTTAGCAGCGCAATGGGTCCAGAGTGGGCTTTTTTTTAGTAAAAGGATTATGACAGCATGTTAAAAGGAGGATGGAAAGATCCCAGTGGAAAGAGAGAGGTTAAAGATTACAGTAAGGTGGGAGATGACAGCTGGAGAAATGAACTGTAAAAAGTTGGATGGTAATGGGGTCACTAAAACAGTAGTGGGGTAAGCAGACAAGAGAAGTCTGGATACTTGTTCTTCTGTCATTGTGGCAAGTGCTGAGAGTAGATTAGAGGACATACATGAGGGGAAAGGATGGACATTTCTTGGGGACAGAGATATGATGTTTTGCCGGATATTATTGATTTTCTCTTTAAAGTGAATGGCCACTTCTTCAGCAAAGAGGTCAGTGACCCAAACCTAAGATTTAGGACTCAGGAGAGAGTGGAAGTATCAAACAATCTTTTTGGGTTATTGTGTAATGTTGAGATGAGGAAAGTGAAAAATGCTTGTGTGGTGCAGTGAACGGCAGTGTGGTAAGTCCTGAGCACGAATTTGTAACAGAGAGGTTTGCAAATAGCCTTGACTTTCGCCACCAACGTTCAGCACAACTGGAACATCGCTGAAGAAAGCGAGTTTAAGGTGTGTGCCAAGGCTGCCGGCGTCTGCCTCTGGTAGTACAGGATTTAAGTGGTGCTAATTTGTCCAAGGTGGTTGAGAAAGTTTCATTATATAGTTTGACAGCCAGGTCAGGACAGGAGATGGAGGATATTGAAGACAATGAGGACTGTAGAACTGGCAGGGTTAGTCAGGGGGTCTGTATACAACCACCACTATTATAAAAAATGGCCGAAAGAGTCTGAAGGTGTGCACCCCAAAGGAGGGGAAAGTGAGGGAGGTTGTAGGAGGAATGACTTGGTACGTGCAGGGGGGAAAAGAAGTATACCGATTCCTCCACCCTGCCTATTCTTAGGCCTGGAAGCACTTTTATGCCCTCTGGTGGTGTAATCATCTACATATCTGCAGACATGACTAAACACAAACTTCTGTAGCAATCTGATTTTTCTATCTCTATGCATTGCTATTTTTTAACAATGGATGTAGTTGACTGTTTTTGGTTTCAGAATTGGCAAACTATGTAGTTAATATATGGTCTCTTTAGATTAATGAATCAATTTAATAACAAATATTGTAAAGAGGTTATCTAGTTTATGGAAAATAAAGCTTAACGACTATTCATGCTGATGTATTCAAAGGCAGCAATGTGTAGCATTATGAGAAGTTTGTGGTAGTTAAAGGGGTTGTCTCACTACAAGGATTGCTTTTTATGTTAAAGATCTTGCAAAAAAAAGTAACTTTGCAATATATGTCCATTTACTATGTACTAACCCTATTCTGATGATTTCCCTCTCTTTTTATGGGCTGCATCAGCTTCTTTGGTCGCATGGCTACAGACCTGTTTGATCTATCCTGAAAGGCTGCCAGCGATGGATTTCATTTAGCTACATGACTGACTCTCTACTGCAGCCTAATGGAAGCCAGTAAACACACTCCTGAATTCAAAGTGAAACCAAGAAAACAGGACTGAGGTAAGATGAATCAATGTAGTGAGACAACCCCTTTAAGTATTATTTCCCTCATACTGACTGGTCTTCCGTTACACAGTACTGTGTGTTCTTGTACCTTTCTATCATAGCTAGAATTATTTTTTTCAGCAATTTGTGCAAGATGGGTTATGTATATTAAATAGCCTTGATCATGTTATTGGTTTATTGATTCCCATATATTGAACTAATTTTGGCAGGTACCAACCATTGGATACTGGAGAAATCCCACAAGACTTGATTTGGAGATGCTCTGACACAGTTACAGGCAGTCCCCGGGTTACGAACAGGATAGGGAATGTAGGTTTGTTCTTAAGTTGAATTCGTATGTAAGTCTGAACAGGTATATTTATTAACTGTAACTCCAGCACAAAAGGTTTTGTTCTTTTGTTTCAGATAGTGTATAGAAGGGTTTTTACATTTGTTTTGCTGTTTGTGCCCCTGTTAAGAAGATTTCACCTCATTTTCACCCTTCATTGTGCTGCTCTGGGAAATGCTGGCAACTGTAGTTTCCTCAGCTATTACCTGTTGTGAAATTGGAACTACAAGTGCCAGCATGCCCCATAAGTTCTCCATTTGTACTAGGGGACAGATGTAAGTAGGAAGTTGTAGTCGGGAACTGCCTGCATTGAGCCATTATAATTGGGCCCTTGTCAGAGGTCCTTAAAGGGGTTGTCTCACTAGAAGGATTGCTTTTTTTGTTAAAGATCTTGCAAAAACAAGTCACTTTGCAATATTATGTCCTTTAACAGTGTCTCCTACCTATTCATAGATATACCCTCTATGTATGGGGCTGCATAAGCTCTCAGGTTGCTATCAGCTACAGACCTGTTTGATCTCTACTGATAGGCTAACCAGCGCTGGTTTTTATAGCTACAGACCTGTTTCTATCTGCAGCCTAATGGATGCCCAAGTAACACCGCCCCTTGAATTCAGAAGTGAAACCAACAGAAACCAGGACTGAGGTGAGATGACTCAATGTAGTGAGACCATCCCTTTAAAGAGGTTATCTCACTACATTGATTAGCTTTCAACATGAAGAAAAGGGTACATGAAGACATATATTAAATACATAGCGTGGTTTTGTTGAGAAATTAAATGAGATTTCTTACTACAAAGATTAGCTTTCAATATGAGGGGACAAGTAATTGAAAACTTTTTCTAAATACATTGATCAATAGATTTTATTTTGTCAGAGGTGACGAGCTATTTTATGTGCTCTTCAGTGAAGCGTTTCTTTAGTACCTTTGTTAACTGACCGTAACTCTGTTATCTGATAAGCTGAAAGAGCATAGAGCAGGGAGTGATGTCACCATGGACAGACAGCTCAGTATGGAACAAACTAGTTATCTTTAACAAGATTACAGATAAGCAATTGTCGTCAGTCCTCACAGCACATGTACCTTTTGTTAATTGACCAGAAAACATCTACTGCACTTATCAGTGTAACAACTCAGCTACTTACAGAGATGCTAAATATGCTAACCATTGCTATTGAACCACCCACAGCCTGAGGAGACAGAATGGGTGTAAAACTGATTGTACATGAAAAAAACTTTGAGATTCTTAGTTCACACGTTTTGATCAAAAAATGGCCAAATTCAGGCCTCTCACCGGTTAAACCAACCTCCATTATCCAGAGAGAATAAATTTTTAAAGTAAACACACAGCCCTGCAAAGCGATTAATGCATGATATAACAGATCTGTGGAAGTAGGGCGGGGTGACAGAAAACCAAAATGGAGGCATCCCTTCCTCCCTATATATTCAAAAGCAAAATATAGCCAAGTACACGTTGATAGTTCTGCACAAAAAAACATTTCTGATCAAAAACACACTGTGAACCTGGGGTGCCACGCAGGGTTGCACGGCATATATAGTATACACACTGCCACACCATTACCAGTGGCACACCACTGGCTAAAAAGGGCAATACCATTATATGGGAAATCAATAAACAAGCAATTATGCTATCTATCATATATGAAACAAAACTTTGAGATTTTAGTTCACACCGTTTTGTATCAAAAATGCTAAGCCACACCACGAACTTACAACCGTCGATCTCAAGGCCGGGTGTCTAATCTATCTTTACCTCTCAAAGAGCCCAAATTAGGTCTCTCACTGGGTCACTGGACCTCACTTCATCCAGTAGAGAAAAATAAAAAACCAAACCTAGCCATTCAAGCATATCTGCACTGATTACAGTCCTGTTTCAGTGGGCGGGGTGCAGAAAGCCAAATATGGAGGCATCCTTCCTCACACTATATAAGATTCAAAAAAAGCAACATATGCCAAGTACAACGTATAGTTCTGCCACAAAAAAGACATTTCTGAAAAACACACTGTGAACCTGGGTGCCACCGCCAGGGTTTGCGGCCTATATATATACATCACGCACACCATCTACCAGTGGCAAGCACACTGCTATAAAAGGGCAATAAATTACATGGAAATCCCTAAGATGCATTATGCTATCCTATCATATCCATGAAAAAAAATTGAGATTCTTAGTTCACATGTTTTGATCAAAAAATGCTAAAGCCACCCATGAACTTACAACGTGATCTCAAGGCCGGGTGTTCCTACTCTATCTTTACCTCTCAAAAGAGCCAAATTACAGGACCTCTAACTGGGTCAATACCCGAACCTCATTATCCAGAGAGAAAAAAATAAAAAACAAAGAAAAACACATCCACCCTGCAAGCATACTGCAGGATACTAAACTGTTCTGTGGACAGTGGGCGGGGTGCAGAAAACCAAAATGAGCATCCCTTCTCACTCAATATTCAAAAAGCAACTCATATGCCATAGTACAATCGTATAGTTCTGCCACAAAAAAACATTTCTGTAAAAAAACACAATGTGAACCTGTGGTGCACCGGCAGGGTTGCGGCATTATATTTATATATACACAGCACACCCAATTCGATGTGCACACCACTGCTATTAAAGGGCAATACATTACATGGAAATCCCTAAAGAAGCATTTATGCTATCTATCATACATGAAAAAAACTTTGAGATTCTTAGTTTTTCATGTATGATAAAACTGATTGTGACACAAGTTTCTCTTGGTTACCAACCATCTCTCTCTCCTCTCTTATCTGATTGCTGAAAGCTGTTGCCCCGACCAAGGTGAATCACTCCTTGCTGTGTGTACTCTCTAGGAAAAAAGCTTTTTTTGATTAATATAAGGGCACGTTTTCACTCCTTAGAACTCTTTAGTCTTGTGTGCTACAGATTTTAAACCTCCTGCAGTCATTTTACTGTAACGGGCTCAGCTAGAAATAACAGAGCTGATATGAAAATCACTGCTATAGAACCACACACAGTCTGACCAGGAAGTGTGAGTCTGAGGCTGGCTGTGGCTTTGTGAAACTTGCTATGACTAAGAGCGCTTGTTCGCCCGAAAGGTGTCAGTCTGTCTCTCCTGTCTTGCCATAGGTGAACTGCTTTTACCTACTTGAGAATAAAGGATGCGATTTTATGACTTTCTGGCTGTCTGGATTAGGATGCTGACCACAAACAATTCAGCATGGTGAGAAAACCCCTTTAAGTCAATTTATATGCTCTGAAACATTTACTACAAATGACTGTGTATCCTACCCTTTGACTGGTGCCATTGTCATAAAATTATCAATGTAATTTCATTGTACAAAAGTGCAAATTTTTCCTCAATAACTTCATTTTTCATGATGTTTTTTAATAGGCTGGATAGCAGGTTTGCCACATTAATTGATGAAAGAAAGTACTTTTTTTTTAGGATACACCAGTAGCATATGAAAATATGTCCATCTCATATTATTCTGCATATTTACTATAAGAAGTGTAATAATAATAACTTTTTTCATTTGTTATAAAGTACACCCCTCTGTAAGCTGGCAGCGGTGGATTTCTGATGGTCAAAGTTTACATCGGCCCACAAACCTGAATAAATACATCTTTGTAAAACCATAGATGACAATGATATTTGTGGGGTATTAGTACCCAAAATGGAACCTGCTTTTTAGAAAACAAGATGGCTTTTGATGCTGCTATATTTTGCTCCAATTTGCACCTTATTCTTATTAGTTATTTTTTAATGGACCCTTTATCAAATTGGTTCAAAAAAATAAAGAATAAATAAATAAATATATATATATATATATATATATGACCATTACAAAAACAAAATAAGCAGTAAGTAACAACAAACTGATACAGAAGGAGAGAGGACCCTGTCCACAAGGGTATACAATCGACAATGGAGTTGGAAAGAGACAAAAGGTGAAGACTATGACATCATATTGCCTGGTTTGATTATTATGTGTTGCTGGATATATACTTTATTTTTTGAGGCTCCCATCTGATATTATTTTAGGTCTACTTATATTATCCTTACTCCTTTTCCTTGTACAGTATGTCCCCTGTTCCTGATTGTGGAGTGGGGACTGTTTTGTATATAACTAAAGAGTATTCTTCCACATGTATTTACCATAGACAATGAACCACCAAAAAGGGTAGATATACATTACACCACACATCTACATAAATAAATCTTTATTAACCCCTTAACGACCGCGCACGTCTTTTGACGGCGGCCGGTGCGGGTCGTTCGTCTGCAGGACGTCTTTGACGTCGCATGGCAGAACGGGTTTGCGGCGGCCCATGGTGTTGCCGCAGCCGTCGTGCGCTGGGATCGGGGTGAAACTACACAGCCCCGATCCAGAGCCCATGTCTGCAGGACTCACGGGGAGCGGAGGCAAACCTCC
The DNA here is from genome assembly GCA_025379985.1 of Phyllomedusa bahiana. NCBI lineage: Eukaryota > Metazoa > Chordata > Amphibia > Anura > Hylidae > Phyllomedusa > Phyllomedusa bahiana. The sequence continues at coordinate 48,196 of JAODAL010006164.1, read as the reverse complement.
GCAAAACCCGATGCTTTAACCCTTTGATTGGGGCGGTGCGTTTACGCCGCGCAATAAAGGGATCCCCTCGCTCTGTCGGGTGATCGGAAACACCCGGTGACCCGACAGAGCCCGGAACGGCTTGCACAGTCAGCTTGGGGACCTAGCGTGGCACCAGAGTTGTCTGTGTATGAAGCAGCTGATTAGGACGCACTGTGTGCTGGTCCATAAAAATCTTTTATTTTTTTTTTTTTCCTAATCACTGCCTGTGAAGACTGACACAGATTAGCATGTATTAGCATATATGAATATCGCTAATACATTACCTAAGTGTAAAAAATTTAAAAAAACTGTTAAACAGTTCTCCCTTTCATGGGACGTCAAAAAAAAGTAACAAAAAAAAACATAAAAAGTGTAAAAAAAAAGAATAAAAAAATAAATAAAAAAATAAAAATAAATATTTAATAAAAATAATTGTACTAAATTCCCCCAAAAAAAAAAACCTACACATATTTGGTATCCACCGACCGTAAAAACCCTGTAAAATTTAAATTAAAAAGTTATTAAGTGTGAAATTTTAATGGTAAAAAAAAAAATGAAAAAAACAAAAAAAAATTTTGGAAAAAAAAAAAAAAATACTGCATTATTTATAAGTGTTTAAACTATTCCTTATAAAGTACAACTTGTCTTAAATAAAAGAGGCCTCATCCAACTGCGTATTAAAAAAATAAAAAGTTACAACTTTTTTTAAATGCAAGGGGCAAAACAAAAAAAATGTTTGGTCATTAACTATTTTCGGCGTTCGGCTTTAAGGGGTTAAAAAAATCCGAGTTATGCGAAACTTCACAAAAATTTTTAAAAAAACATTAAGAGTTAAAACAGTCTTTTTTTTGTTAAAAAAAGTTTAGTAGGTTTTATAAATATTTTTGTGAAGTTTCTGCAGTAACTCGTGATGTTTAATGAAGATTTATTATTTATGTAGATATGAGATGTAATGTATATCTGCCCCCTTGGTGGTTCATTGTCTATGGTATATACATGTTGATGAATACTCTTTAGTTATATTTCATGTTGCCAGGTTATTTACTTATTTATTTATATATATAGTAAATAACCTGGCAACATATAAATATTTGTGAGACTCAAGGTCGGAGCCATCTTGGACCCCCCGGGGAATCCGCTTAGCTGGGATGTCGTCCTTGGTAGAAGATGAATGGCGTTTCGGTAGGACACTTGACACCCGATTCAGCCCCTTATTAGAAAATACAAACTACAGAAAAAAATCATAAAAAAAAATCTCGGGTCTGGCCATAAATCTTTGAGGACCCTTCTATCCCCGGGGTTTAACCCCTGTCCAGCACCAAACCTAAAAATTCCTTACGTATTTTATTGGTTTCCTTCCCGCCCCGGGGGACCAGAGCTTGTCACTCCCCTGCTGCTTCATGCCAACTAGAGACCCCGCCCTGATACCCGGGTATATCTTTAAAAGATTCCGAGACTTCCCCTTTCCTGGGTGGAGATAGGGACCTGAACGTGGGAAACCCAAACCCCCATTGCAGTTGTTCCCGGGGAAAGGCCCGCCTTAAGGTGAAAATTAGCGTGCCCAGGATAAGGGTCAGCAAATTAAGTGGACCCACAATACCCGGTTCCCCCCCCGAGACCGGCTCTGGGGGCAGTAGCCCCAGTGGCAGAACCATGCACCCCTAAGGTCGCTCCGGGCAATATAAAATATATAATATTTTTTTATATAATTTATATATATATTGGAGCTTTAGCGGTTGGGATCGTGCCCCATGGTTTTCAGGGAGAGCGGATTCAGGTGTAAAAAAACAGGGCCTTGTATTTTATTGCAGCAAACAGAATAAAGTGCAAGGCATGCACAAACATAAACAAAACAAACGCCTGCCTGTCTGGGCTCTAAACTAACAAGACCAACTTACTGACGGCCTGTATGTTTTCCCTGCTGGTTTTCCAGCATGTCTCTACCCAAGACTTACGGGTAGTCAGGGGGTGTAACCACCTTAGTCAGCTTACGTGCTGTCGTATATTCTCCAGGTAAATCGCGGCGTGGAAGCAGGGGGAGTGCGCACCCACCCTGCTCTATGCTCACTCCCAATGAAAAGGCGACCAGGAAATGGCTGGAAGCCATGCAAACTATTACACATATTAAAAATTATGTCGACAGTCTAAACTGTCGACACCATTGAATTTTGGCCCTTTCTTCCCCCCAAGGCTCCTTACCTTGGGGGCATGTGTTTGGACATCGAAAAGGTGCATGCCAGGAACCTGGCTGGATGTACACTCCATTGTATACCTTTCCCGCTGTTGCCACCTTACATATCCCCCCCTTGCTCAGACCCCTGGGGGGAGCACCTTGTGCCCGAAAACTATGCACTTAATAACGCGTCTGCGTTTGCTTGCTGGGACCGGGACCCGGGGTTCCACACAGAACTTGTCCTGTAGGGCCAGGAACCACCGGGTTACCCTCGTGTTCTTCCTTTGTTTTGGGCCATCATTTCAATGGGGAGTGATCAGTGATCCCCTAAATTTTCTCCCATAGATAGTACCTCAGCGACTCGATTTGCCCATTTCAGAGCCCGACACTCCCTCTCTATCGAGTAGTTCTTTTCTGCTGTGACAGTTTTTCCGGCTGAGGTATCCGACGGGGTGCTCTTCCCCATTAACCCTTTAGGACAGGACTGGTTTCCTCTTGCTCCCAGGTTTCGCTGGCTATGTCCAGGAGCCCTTGGGTATGTCTTCCATATAGCAGCTCGAATGGAACCCTGTGGATGGCTGTGGGACTTCTCGGAAGGCGAACATAAGATAGGGCAACAGGTGGTCCCAATCCCTACCATCCTTGTCCACCACCTTTTTTAACATGCCCTTTAGGTTTTATTAAAGCGCTCGACCAGACCACGGTCTGGGGAGGGTTTCACGGAGGTGCGCAGGTGGGCAATTTTTAGCAGGTGGCATAGCTCTTGGACATAAACGGGGTGCCTGATCGGTCAGGATCTCCTTGGGGATCCAGTTGGGTGAATAGTGGAAAGTCCCTAGCTATCCCTTTAGAAGAGGTATTTCTGAGGGCTATAGCCTCGGGGTAGCGGGTGGCATAATCCAGTACGACTAGGATATAGTGGTGCCCTCTAGCCGATTTAGGGAGAGGACCGACCAGATCCATGCCAATTCGCTCAAATGATACCACTATAATGGGAAGAGGAACCAATGAACTCCAGAAATGGGGTCTAGGGGCGTGGAAACTGACACCCCGGGCAGGATGACAGAACTCTTCCACTGCCTTGTAGATGCCGGGCCAGTAGAAGTTCCGCTCTACCCACTCCCTAGTTTTCTCCACCCCCAAGTGTCCCCCCAAAACATGGGAATGAATGTGCCAGTTCTAAGACCATATGGACATGTGTCCGGGGTACCACCAACTCCACCATCTCTGTTGGTGTCTTTTTCACCCGGTACAATAAAATTATCCTTTACGGCAAAGTGACGGTAGACCAATCCTCCCTGGTTCCTGTGGTCTCCCGTCAATGACCTTTACGCTTTTCCAAGCGTTCCCCAGGTTAGGGGTCCCTCACTTGCTCTTTTGCAAAATTCCCTCTCGAGATGGCAAGGAGGAGAGTTCTAACTCAGCCAGGACCGACAAGGGAAAAGGCACAGGTTCAATTTTATCACTTGTTTGACACACGTCATTTACAGCCGGTACATCAACAAACATTTTCCGAGTTTTATTTCCCCCACGATACCAAAACAGAGGAAAGTCACAGCCAATAATGCGCTGTGAGGTAAACTGGTAAACAACGGCCACCTCATGTTGGGTGACCCACAGGCAGTCTTTTATTGCCAGTATGGCAGTGGGGTAGTCCTGGTGTCCCTGGATACAAATCCCCTATCCGGCGTGAGAGTAGTTGATCTGGGCTCACCAGTCGGGCTTGCAAAGGTCACTAAGCCCCCCGAGTCCAGGAGGGCCTGAAAACCGAATGTCCTTTTAACAGTAACAGGGCACCTCGTCGGTCCTTCCCAGCAGCAACCCGAGTGGAATATGAGGGCCCGGGCAACCAGGAGGTACGCCTCCCAACCCACATTCCACGGGTTCCTCCCTACCGGGACAACTTTGCGACACATGCCCCAGTCCTTGGCACCGCCAGCAAACTAGGGGGGTCACTGGCCTTAGAAAACAGGGTCCGTTTTGGGGTGGGTGGCCTCTCCCCCTTCCATATAACCGTGACCCCCCTTTTGGGACAGGAGCTGTCTTACCGCGGGTGGAGGTCTGCGGATTCCCCAGGGTATGTAGGACTTGCAGGAACTCCTCAGTGGCGCTGTATTGCTCCACCACCGCGACCAGTTCGTCCACGCTTTTGGGGTCGGTGTACCCCACGCATCGCTGGAGCTTGATGGGAAGGGCCCGCACAAGACCACCTGGGCAAGTGTGTGAGTCTCCGGCTGTAGCCACTTGTTGGTAATGTGGAACAGGTCGTACATCTGTGACCTGGCGGGCTTGGTAGGATCAAACTCCCTGGCTTTTACTCTGTGGGCCCGTACGGCCAGGGTGACCCCCAGTCGGGCCAGGATCTCCCCTGCAGTTTTGGTGTAGGTCCTTGGCGTCTTGGACACGCAGGTCGAAGTAGGCCTTTTGTGGTTCGCCCGTTAGGAAGGGAGCCAGGACATCCGCCCACTGGTCCACTGGCAGCTGCTCTCTCTCCGCTATCCGATCAAAGGTCCCCAGGTAAGCCTCGATGTCGTCATCCACGGACATCTTGCGCAGGGAACTTAGTCAGCTTAGTCAGCTTACCTGCTGACTTATATACTCCAGGTAAATCCCGGGAGTGAGCACCCACCCTGCTCTATATGTAAATAAACGCTGCTCACCATTACTTTGTGTTGTATCCTTTGCACCTGCTTCGCTGCTTAGGTGGAGTACACAGGAGTTGCTCGCAAGGTTTCCTGGCTCCCAGTTCCAAGCCAAACATATGCTTCAGCGATCAAAGATAAAATCACCGTGAACAAGGGCAAAAAATATAGCGCCGAAACGCGTTTGGTTGATTCCCTGTACCCCTGTGTCTAGGATGAGAATAAGGTGATATTTTTTAAACAGAAGATTCGTGGTTTCAAATTTATCTTTTATCGTGAAGACCCTGTCTATGCTCACTCCAATGAAAGGCCGCCCAGGAAAAAGGCTGGAACCCATGCTACATTTTTACACATGTTAAACATTTGTCGACAGTCTAAACTGTCGACACTATTGAATTTTGGCCTTTCATTCCCCAAGGCTCCTTACCTTGGGGGCATGTGTTTGGACATCGAAAGGTGCATGCCAGGATCCTGGCCGGGATGTATATCCACTGTACACCCTTCCTGCTGGGTTTCCACCTTACAAAATATATTTTATATATATATTAATAATATATTATATATTTTATTTATATATATAATTAATTATATTTTATGTATGTATGTGTTTATATATATATTAATATATATATATATATATTTATAGTAGGTTTTGCCATTTTCTACCATTTCTAAGACATGACTCACTAGGTACCTGGGCATATGGGCATATGTGGAGTGAGGACATATATCACACATTAATGAAAAATCTTAGGGCAACATGTATGAACCTGGCGTCGAATCGCCAGTTGTACCTCTGTATTTAATAGTGTACGATCTGACAGTTTGTATGAAAGTGTCTCAGTTTTTTATACATGTCCTGTTCTATGCCAAAAGTAGTCTCAGCCTGGACACTTTGAAACTGGTATGGATATATATGGTAGTTTTGTGACAAAGTTTGGCGCACCGTACGATTCTGGCCCAACTTGCCCCCACATCATTGGCACATTCAAAAGTGGTGTGTCTGGAATGAAATGCAGCAAGCCTATGACGGTTCATACATCTACAAAACAGGGTTTGTTTAGCTCAAAACATGCAAAAAGAAAGGCAAACCCCTTTCATACATGTAGCCTTTGGTCTATAAATGAAAAAAAATGTTAGCTGAATATTACCCATTTCTTTAATTTTCATCTATATCACCAACTTGAAAACGCGTTATTACTGTAAAATATAATATTGGAAAATATGGATTAATAAAATATTGTTTTGTCTTTAAGACACAGAAGTTGGTTAAATAGTTTGACAGTTCTGGTAAATTTATGTTTTCTACTTCCTGATTGCAATATAATAGGAGCAGTAGGAATAATTTCCCTCCTTTGGAATGAGGTTTGGCCATGTAGTTAGGACTCTGTGTTCCAAATTAAAAGAGTCATTTTTCAAGATAAGCATTTGAAAATATAGTGGTGTTATTTTTCTATGTGGACACACTCACATCAGCCAGCAATTTTCCTAAAATAATTATCTACAATATTCAGAAATTATCTTTTACTGTATTTATCGATAAAAGTGAAAAAGTGTCTGATGGTAATGAAAAAGTGAAGGATTTAAGTGTTAAGAGTTTTGAAAAGCTATTATGTATTGATTGCACCCATTTTCTTTTAATAAAAATGTATTTTCCAAGCTAGGATCTTGTGATGCTTATAGAGCAGCCCTTATGGACACATTGCTAGTGTATAGCCAATACCAATGTTGCCTTGTATGGACAAGAATATTCTGGAGTACACTATTAAGCAACATCAGGAGCTCCCGAACCTTTCTAGGTTACCTGACACTCAAATATGACATTTGACTATTTGAGAGCTAAAATTGGCTCTCAAAGTTGGGTTTGACTAATGTCCAAGTTTTAAGTGATATATAATAGAGCTCTGACCACATAATAAACAAAAAAGGATTTATTACAACTATGCATTTTGTGCTGGCATGTACTTTGTCAGGTTTCATGAACCCCCAATGTGGACTTTCCTCCTGATGTCTAGTTCTAAAAATCCTTGGATATTCAAAAGCTATTGGAGTGTTGTGCCTTCTGAGTGTGTGACCTTACTCAAAAATACTACACTAGGGAGCACATTTGTGTCTTTACTCAAATATAACAGATTGAGCCATACTTAATAGTAAAAGAGAAAAAACCTTTTTAAAGTATTAGAGGGAAGTATATTAAGGCTGGCAGAGAATATGTTTTAATGAGAAGTGCAAAGGGGTAGAATGCACCACATTTTTTAAAAGCTTAATACATTTGGCTGTGGGAAAAAAAAGCAATCCAAAAGCAAAAATTTGATCAGCAGATCCAAAACAATTTCAAAGAAAATGGTGCAGGTGCACACTGACATTGACGCAAATGAAAAAGAAGTATCAGCAGCACTCTACAAACGCTAAAGACAGTCAATCAATGAATATATGAGCTATTTAAAATGCATTTTTGCTACTATTTGGATAAATGAAAATTCATGGTTCTTACCGCCATTTTTTTTTTTTATCAAAAAAGTGAGTGACCATCCACTAATGACATGGTGGCCTCAGTTCAGATGGGGATCTGAACATTATAGCATTCTCAACTTGCATAGTGACTTCTCAGGCCTCTATCTTTCAGGGCATGAAGGTCCCAACTTCACTTTGCTCTCATTAAAAACAGTCTATGTGGATGAGTGAAGTTCACAGCCAATATGTAGGCAAAAATAAGCCACCTGAATAAAACCTGATGTAGATTTCTGGCTTAATTTGCTCCACTTTTTTGCCAAACTTCAGTAAATTTGTCATCAGTAAGACAACGTGCCCCTTTTTGTTAAGCTCCACCTACTTTTTTGCATCACAAACCTGTTAATACATTTCCTCCTTAGTGATTTACATGGACTGCACCCTAGCGTTAAGTGGCACTAATACTGTGCGGAGCTCAGAACTAACTTCTGGTAATGCTATGACCTTTTAGATGCCATTAATGCGCAACATTATATACAACATTTATGGTGCTTTATATGGTTACACTGAGCACTATATGACTATATGATTCTTACATATACTCCTGGTATTTCTCATTGTTTTAGATCTTCAAATGCATATAATATCTGCACATACATCAAGACAAAGGGTGACATGTATGAACATTGGTGCAGACATGTCAGTTCTAAATAGCTTTAAGGCAGTGCAGAGTGAACCAGAATGTATGAACCTGTTCTTCTGCAGGTCATACATACAGGCGTAGTGTAGTACCAATACAACAGCTCAGGCTCAGGCACCACCTTTAACCTGGTCTGGCTGTTCTAACTGTTATGCGTCTAGGTTTGGCGTCAAAGAATCATAAATGTGTCTACTTCTATGAATGTAGCGCGAAACGGCCCTAAACTTTGGCGTATTAAAAAGTATCTTTGGTGCATTACAAAGGTACTTATCGCACCAAAGTTTGGAGAGCACCTGTTCATACATTCTTTCTGGCTCAAAGAACACCAGAAATCTGGCAAAGCCCCATTCATACATGTTGCTCAAAAACTGTGGTATATAGATGATTATTTGAACAGGGAAACAATAAATTAAATTATTCAGATAAAATACTTGATCATACATGTCCTCGATAAACATCTTTGTACAAAACTATTTTCCAAACATTAAACTGATTCAAAAATACTACCTCAGAATTAATAGTAGAATATAAACGTTAGCAATTAACGCATAACAGCTTCGCAATGACTGTAATTTCCTAATATGCTCCCACTAGCAAAATCCCCCTGCTCCACGCAAGGTCTGTAACCAGATCAGTGAAAGAGGGGGAAATCTAATTTCCTGTGGAATTCCTGTAGACCATCAGCAGTCTGTTTTACAACACTTTTTAGCCAAGGCTTCATAGGTAAACTAGAAACCATCATAAAGAGCAATGTAAAGTTTGTTGATGGACTTCAAAACAGAGGCCTGGTGAGGGTGTATTTGAGAAGTTGTTTTCACATTGTTTGTCACTATTGTTTTCACATTGTATGTCATACCTGTAATAAATGCTGCAGTTTGGTCACAATTTTGAGGCAAATTACTGTGACCGAAAATCAAAAAGATTTATATATTTACATTCATAGGGTGAATGAACATGGGATAGACTTATTGCAAATTTTCCACATAGATTCAGGCAATTAAATTATAGTACCAGTCATGTGGATACAATATTACAAATGTCTACAAATATTACAAATATCATAATTTATATTAAAAAAGTAACAACATAAAAGTATATTTAAAGTGGTTTTATCACTACAATGATTGGTATTTAACATGTACAGAAAGGTAAACGATGACTATTACCAAATACATTGTAGTTTTGGTTTTGCTTTGGTCAGGAGACAAAGAATATTTTATCTTCTCTTAGAGTACTCAAGTTTCTCTGGTTACCGACCATCTCTCCTCATTTCTATCTCTCTTATCTCTCATTGCTCCAAGCTGCTGTCAGCCAGTCAGCTCGACTATGGTGAGTCACTCCCTGCAGAGTCTTATCTCTAGCAGCCAAGTTTATTTACCTAACTAAAGGAAAAGTTTTGATTCTTTAGAGCTCTTGTGAAATACACTTTATAATTGTCCTAAAGTCATGTCACTGTAAGAGGAATAGCTACGGTAGGAACAACAGAGCTGATATGTCAATTATTGTCATAGACCAACCCACACCCTGACCAGGAAGTGTGAGTCTAAAGCTAGCTGTGGCTCTGTAGAACTGCATAATAAGAAACCTCTTTACAGAGATTTTACCATGATGTAAAATCCCTAGTGCTGGCCATTCGCAGCAAGGTGTGAGACGGCCACGCATGTGAATGAGGAGGGCAATGCTTGTGGATGTACTTCTCAATCACTTCTATGGGAGCTTCCGAATATAGCCAAGTGTGTGTGCTTGGCTATGTTTGGAAGTTCCCATAGAAGGGAATGGACAGAAAGATGGTCTTCTAATTCACATGCATGGCCGGCTTGCTGCGAGTGGGCAGCGCTGGATATTTTACTTCATGGTAAAAGCACTTTAAGTATATAAAATTATATATAAAAGTGGAACCACCTGAACCACAGTAGTCAACTGGAGATGGTGGTTGTAGTGTAGTGTAGTTACTGATTTAAAAAGGTGATTAGGTGATGTTGTCTAAAAGAATAAGATGATAATAATAATTACAATAAAGGAAAACTAGACTAATGTAGCGAGTGGCGCCGCACCTCGGCCCACGGGCGCACCCGTGTCCCCTCTCCTGGGACGGAGACGGGTGGCGCCGCTAGCCGCGGGGCAGGCTGCGAGCGCACCTGCACTGTCTACTCACCTGACTGCGCTCCTGTACTGTCTGCTCCCCCCTGCTGGCCGAGGCACGCGTGCCTGCTCCTTAGGGTGCACGCACTCTGCCTTGTAAATTTAAAGGATAATTACCGAGCGCTGCCCCTATTAATTGGTGCGGTCCACGGCACTTCCTTGCTGGATCTATGTTGCCCCGTGCCTTAGAAAAAGTGTTCCCTAAGTGTATTCTTGTCTTGCTGTGTACCCGACCTTTTGCTACGTTTTCCGACACCGAACCTCTGCTGCCCGCCCTGACCTTCCTGCCTGTCCACGACTATGGTTCTTGTGCTACAACTTGGAACCTTGCTGCACCTCGGCCACCAACGCAAGTCCGCCATGTCAGGGGTAGCGACCTAGTAGGGCTCTGGTGAAAATCGGGTCCTACTTAGACTCCGCTCCCTGGAACGGTTGTTACCACCGCTTGCGGTGGTCCAGTGGATCCACTATCCCGGCCGTTACAACTAATAGACTAGACCAATACACTATACCTGTAAAATATGACACTGCATGCTTAGATGTGGCTTATCTCTTTTGTTTAAGTAAGGTAAGCTAAGTGAGCTTTGTAGTACTATGTTTCACTATGCAGTATTTCATGTTCCTAATTTAAAGGTTTTTTTTCAAGACTTTTAGAAACATCCCTACCATCTCCCACTGTGCTTAAATAGAATATTAGCCCACACTTACTGCTCCCCTCTCCACCATTCCAGCACTGCCAGAGCTCTAGTGTTCCACCTCGGGTCCCGACTGATGACGCCAAGTTCATGTATCACATAATACTATAGCCAATCATTGACCTCTGTGGTAACATTCTGTACATGTAAGCATGTGACTGCTGAGTTCAGTTATTGGCTGCAGCATCATGTGTTCCATAAACATGATGTCATCATCAAGGGACCTGTGGGGACTGAAGCTCTGGCAGTGCTGGAACTGTGGTGATGGGAGAGGTAAGTATGGAACAATTTTCTATTTTAGTACAGTTAGTGTTATGGAGATTTTTAAAAGTCTTAAATTAGGACTGGCTGGATTTTGTGGGATCCAAAGTGGGAGCCCACACTAATGTACTGCCAGACTCCAGCAACAGCAACCGGGAGTGGAGCTAGCTTTAATGCAAGCTATTTAGCCCTCTAGATGCCACAGTCGATAATGACTGCTGCATCTAGGTGATTAACAGAGGAAGGGGACTCCTTCTAAGTATTGACTTACTGTAAAAGTGATTGGGGGTGCTGATGGTTGCCATGGTAGCCATAGACCCAATAATAATCTCTGAGTCTGTTATGTATAAAGTCTATTAGGCACTGCCACAGAAAGGGCTTAATAGGCTTCAATGTATTGTTATGTGTTACAAAAGTGATAAACATAGTGTAGTCCTATAGTGGACAAAGAAAAGTAAAAACACTAAGAAAAAACGCAGTTTAACCCCTTAAGCCGAACGCCTGAAAAGTAGTTAATGACCAGAACATATTTTTTAGTTTTGGCTCCTTTTAAAACATTGTAACTTTTTTATTTTTCAATGACGCAGTTGTATGAAGGCCTCGTTTTTTAGAGACAAGTTTGTACTTTAAAGGAATAGTTAAGTACACTTATAAATAATTGCAGTATTTTTTTTTTTTTTTTTACAAAAATTTTTTTATTTTTTTATTTATTTTTTTTTACACCATTCACATTTCCCACTTAATAACTTGTTAGATTAATCTACGGTTATTACGGTCGTGTGGATACCAAATATGTGTAGGTTTTTTTGTCGTGTAATTTATGTACAATTATTTTTTATTAAATATTTATTTTTATTTTATTTTTTATTTTTTTATTTTTTTTTTTTACACTTTTTATGGTTTTTTGTTAATCTTTTTTTGACTCCATGAAGGGAGAACTGTTTAACATTTTTTTAATTTTTTTTTTTTTACATTAGAAATTTATTAAAGATATTTCATATATGCAAAATACTTTGCTAATCTGTGTCACTGACACAGGCATTGATTAGGACACACAAAGTGGTCCAAATCCTGGCTTCTTACACAAAACAGCTTGGGGCCACTCTAGGTCCCAGAGATGACTGTGCAGCTGGTCCCTGAGCTCTGTCGGGTCACCGGCCGTTCCGATCACCCGCAGAGCGGGGAAAACCCTTTTGGGATTGCGCGGGCGGTAACGCACCCCCGCAATAAAAGGGGTTTTTAAAGCCCCGGGTTGGCGGAAGGTTTCCTCCGCTCCCAGACCCTGCAGGACATGCTCTGGGATTCGGGGCTGTGTAGCACAGCCCGATCCCGCGCAGCTGCGGCGCCGGGCGCCGCAAACACCCGATGTCTGCAGCGACGTCAAAAGACGTCGCTGCAGACAAAACGACCCGCCCCGGGCCGCCGTCAAAAGACGGTGTGCGGTCGTTAAGGGGTTAAACTTTGAAAAAATTAAGAAGAAAACAAACAAAAAAGCAATTTCCCAATTTTTTTATAAGAAAATAAAAAGCAACAGGTTTTGCATTGTCCATAATGATCCAGTCTATACAGTCATCATGTAATTTAATACATATTTGCAAACTGTCCTGGATCATCTGGGAGACTCCTGCAAAGAGGGGAGATCTCCTGGCAAGTTTCATGCAGCCAGCAGACAAATGGCTGCCAGCTGCTGTTTATATAGTTTTGACACAAAGGTCAAGCATCATGAGACACTGCCCTGATGCCATTGGGTGCAGAGGAGCTGTGCCACAGCAAGACTATACTGTCTACTGCAAAACACACACAGCTTTTTCCTAAGGAGTGAGTGCTACTCATTGTGCTCCTCTAACTGTCTCCTTAAAGGGGGTTTTCTCTCTACAAAGATCATATCTCAAATGATAGGGACAGTAAAAATAAGCACTTTTGCAATTGGTTTGCATTACTTGAGTCACTAAGTAAAGCAGATCTAAGCTAATCTGTGCATCTATAGCTATGTCTGCAGCTGCTAGATGGGACATGCACCCTTTCCTGTGATTGGCTGACTGACATTTCATTCAGCCTGTTCGGACATGCCCCCGGACGGGAAACACCCCCTGCGCTGTGATTGGCTGCCTGCACTCTGTGCTCACTCCCCTCTGAGCTGTGGATAATGAAAGTGAAACTAACTGCCTCAGCTTCTCTATGCTCCTATCTCAGCTCTATGTGAAGGATCTGGGCAAATACTGAGTCTCTAGCAGATTCACTCTCCCCTCATAACACTGCCTTATACACTGCTCTCCCCTCATATAACACAGCTTTATACAGTCTGTTCCTGTCACCCATATAACACAGCCTTATACAGTTTGCCCTACCTCCTGCCTGATAACAGAGGGGGGAGGGCACTGTGCATTTCTCACAAGTGTTTCATCAGTTCAGACTGTATGTATAACTGATTACAGCAATGCAGGGGCTCTGGTTAGAAGGAGACTGTGCAGCCTGGGAGGCAGCCGAGAGCTCTGCAGACATGAGAAGCAGAATAGCAGGACTGCAGAGCTGACAACCTCTCCTTTCCTCTGCCAAAACAGAATGATGATGTCACAACTCTTTAGTGAGGGGAGACATGCTTCCTGGTAGGAAAGGCACACCTACTGAGAAAAGAGATTCGCCCCTGGATTTGAAACTGATAAAAATAGCTCAATTCTACGAAAGCTTCTGATGATAAAACCCATTTAAGGCCACCTCCCTGCTTCACACCTCCTCTAGTTTAATTGGAAAGCTGATTGATGTAGTGTCACTCAGCTTTCCTAAATGCTAGATAGGATATTCAATGTCCAGGAAAGCTGAGTTACCCACATTCCCACTCAGCTTATCTTCAGAGCCGTTATACAGTAGTTTAAAGGGTGTGTCATGTAAAAAAAAAAAAAAGGTGATTAATGCAAATATCCAGGGCACAACTGTAAATTACTTTCAAAAGTTGGCAAGTATGGCCATAATGCTTCCAGTTGGCGCAAAAGTAAGTGTCTGGGCCCTGTCCCACAGGAAAGTAGACATACATATATAATATACAGGCAGTCCCTTACTTACACCGTTCTAACTTATATCTGTCTCCTAGTTACAAGCGGAGACATATGGGGCATGCTGGCACTTGTAGTTAAAAGAAAAACATTTAAAGCCAGCTCACCATATGATGCAAGTCAGTCTGGGATCCATCCCTGACGTACTTTGGGTCCAGAAAGACCGTCAAAAAACCCCCAGCACAAAAGGTTTTTTTTTTTTTGGATAGTCCCGGGAAAGGGTTTTTTTACATTTGTTTTGATGTCGGGTCCCTCCTAAAAAGAAAAATTTCACCTCATTTTCACCTCTTTGGGGCTGCTGTGGCATGCTGGAACGTGTCGTTCCAAAAGCTATTTATCTGCTGGGGAAACCCGGGAAATAAAAAGTCCCAAAGTAGAAGGGGAGGCAGTATAACAGCACGGAAATTGGAAAAACCCCAAATGTAGAAAAAAAAAAAAAACCCTTTTTTATTTCGTTCCATTAAAAAAAACCAACCCCTGGAGTCTGTGAGGGTCAAAAACCGCTTTTTCGGGTGAAGTAAAACCCTTACCCCTTTGGGCAAAACCAAGATGTGCCCAAATACATAAATATAGCCAAATAAAAATTAAAAAAATTTTAAAAATCACCTGTGTCTCGTGCGGATAGTATATATTAGGAAAGGTTTGGGCAAAATCTTTGTTTGGGGCTATGAGTAAGGGTGGAACTTCCCCCAAAAACCCAGACCCTCACAGCCCTCCAGGGGGTTTTTTTTTTTAAATGGAAAGGGAAAAAGAATTTTGGATTTTTATTTTTTAACATTGGGGTTTTCCCTTTTTTTCCTTTGCGTTATACTGCCCCCCCCTTCTACGGGGAACTTTTTGTTCCATGTTCCACAGAAAGATAATAGTTTGGGGGAAAGGGCCCAATTTCCCCGGTTTTGCCCGGGCAAACAAAAAGTAAAAAATTAGGTGAAATCATTTTTAAAGGACCACAGACAGCAAAAAAAATTTGTTAAAAACCTTCCCTGCACAAACCCAAAAGAAAAACCTTTTGGGGGCTGGATTTAAAGTTTAATAATAACCGGTCCCAACTTATATAAAAATTAACATACAACCTATGGTCCCTACCCCATTGGGAAGAAGCTCCGGGAAAGGAAAACCCTTTTTATGGGTACAAGGAAGGGTGGACAGCAGATTTACTTTTAAATTTTGGGGGGTGAAAATCTGAAAATTCCCTGCCCGAAAATTTAATGTATTCCCCGGGGCCCAAGAAAAAATAACAGTAGGGAAGTCAAAAGACCGTATGTAGTAAGCTATTGCACATAAGTATCCAGGAAGACAGTCAAGTCCTGTTTTAACTGAATGTTTGGTTTCAAAGTATTTTCTGATAAACGGGAATCTGAGGGGTATTTTACTTGGGTCGGGGGGAAACACACCCTTTTTTTTTGTATCCCGGACCGGGGTTATAATTTAGTACGAAGGGTTTCCCAAATTTTGGGGGCCCCAATCTCTAAAACATTTTTTGGACTCTAGATGCATTTTACAGATGTAACAAAGATTACTTGGTAGATTTAACTTTCATTTTGCTGCAGTAAGTTATCTTATTTTATTATACAAAAAAAACCCCTTTAAAAGAAAAATTTGAGATAAATTTTCATGCCATGGAAACCCAAATGTACAAAAATGTCAAGTTAAAGGGGTTTTCCCAAGACTTTATCAACTAGAAAAATTAAACATACTGCCCCTCCCTCATCCCCAAACTTTTTCCAAAACCCCTAGTTCCCTTCCACTCCCTCATCAGACAATCACTGACCTCTGGGGTTCCCCAGGGCTGTCGGGCCCCCATTAGGGGGGTTACAGGAAATTTACGGGTTGTTTTGGGGCCCCCGGCCGTTCTGTGAAGCAAGGGGGGGCCCCCCGGCCGCCGGCGGGTTTTAAGGGGCCCCCCTTGCTTCACAAGAAAAGGTAGAGAGAATAGGAAACAGCCTTTTTCTCACACCATGTCCGCTTTTTTATACTTCAATTTTGGGGGGGGGGGCCCCTTTTTAAGTGAGGCTCGCACCCCTTTAAAGGGGTCCGTGCTCTTCTCATTGTCCCTAGCTGCGCGCCGTTTCCAGTATTTGTACATGCATAGCCAGGAAATTTTTCAGTGTAAAAACTTCTCCCCCCCGTCTGTGACAAAAAAGCACCCCGGGCCCCCCTCCCTTTTGGACCGCGCCGCACCCACGAGGCTCCCCCCACAGGCGGCCCCTCCTTCTGGGGGGGACGACGTTTTAAAAATTAGAGAGTCTCCCCCCCCGTGGGCGGAAGTCTCGTGGTTTGGGGCGGGGAAAAGAGGGAGGAGGGGCCCCTGTTTTTTGTCACAACACGGGGGGAGGAGAGTAATTTACACTGAAATTCCCCTAGCAAGGGGCATGTCCCACCTACGGGAGGGGCACGCAGCTAGGGACACTGAGCCCAGGCCCCCGGCCCCCTTCCACATGTGTGCGGGCCCTCTTTTTCAAAAACCCCCCCCCCCCCTTTTTTAAACAGCGCTGTGGAGCCCCATCAAAGCCCCCCTCTTCAGTGCTGGGGGGGGCCCCTAAAAAAAGCCCCCCCCCCTCCTTCACGCTGTGGGGCCCCTAAAAAAGCCCCCCCCCTTTAAAGCGCTGTGGGGCCCCTGGGAAAAAGCCCCCCCCCTCTCTTCACGTTTGTGGGGCCCCCTAAAAAGCCCCCCCCCTCCTTTTTTAAAGGCACTAGGGGCCCCCCCCGGAAAATCCCCCCCTCTCTTCAGCGTGGGGGGGCCCCGGGAAAAAAGGGCCCCCCCCCCCTTTTTCAGCGCTGTGGGGCCCCAAAAGAAAAGGGGCCCCCCCCTTTTTTCTTCAGCGCGGGGGGGGCCCCCCAAAGGAAAAGCCCCCCCCTCTCTTCACCCACTGGTGTGGCCCCGGAAAAGCCCCCCCCCCCCTATTCAGCGCTGTGTTGGCCCCGGAAAACCCCCCCCCCCCCCCCCTCTTTTTCAGGCTGTGGGGCCCCGGGAAAAACCCCCCCTCTTTAAAAGCGCTTTTGGGCCCCTGGAAAACCCCCCCTCTTTTCAGGCTGTGAGGGCCCCTGGAAAAGCCCCCCCCCCTCTTCAGGTTTGTGGGGGCCCGGGAAAAAAGCCCCCCACCCTTCAGCTTTGTAAAGGGCCCCGGGAAAAAACCCCCCTCTTTTCAGCGCTTTTGAGGCCCCTGGAAAAGCCCCCTCTCTTCGGGCCTTTGTGAGGCCCCCGGGAAAAGCCCCCCTCTTTCACCGCTGTGGGGCCCCGGGGCCCCCTCCTTCTTCAGCGTTTGTGGGGCCCCCTTGGCAAAGTCCCTCTTTTCAGCGCTGGGGGGGGGCCCCGGGGCAAAGTTTCCCCCTTTTCGGCTGTGGGGGCCCCTGGCAAAGCTCCTCTCTTCAGCGCTGGGGGGGCCCCCTTGGGCCAAACCCCCCTCTCTTCAGCGCTGGGGGGCCCCCCGGGGCAAAGCCCCCCCCTCTTAAAACCGCTTTTGGGGCCCCGGCAAACCCCCCCTCTTCGGGCGCTGTGGGGGCCCCCGGAAAAGCCCCCCCCCTTCAGCGTTTGGGGGGGGCCCCTTCTAAAAGCCCCCCCCCCCCCAAAGGATGTGGGGGGTCCCATGGGGCCTGGGGAGAAGGGGGCCCCCCCAGTGGGGCATTAAAGAAAAGGGCCCCCCCAACATGATTGGGAAGGGGAAGGAAAAGCTTTGAACAGGGTCCCCCACGGCTTGGGGGGGGGATTTCCTTTCCCTTCTCAGGGGGCCCAGCTTTGGGTTTTTAAAAATGGGGGCCGCCCCCGTTTAAAAAGGGGCCCTTTGGCCCGTGTTTTTGGTTGCCCCTCAAAAGGTTTCCCACAAAAGTGGGGGGGGGCTTAAAGGAGAATCCCCAAACCTGGAAGGGTTTAAAACCTTGCCCCAAGGGGCCCCAACCACGGTGGGTGGAGGGGCCCCACAAAAAGTTTTTTCCCCCTACCTCCCAAACCTGGTTTATTTAACCCAAATGGGGGGGCCTGAACCCTTAACCAAACCTGGCTACTTATCTATCTAGGGGGGAGCCCCGCTAGCCCCTACCATTTCTCCCGGGGAGCCCGCTAGTTACCTTCTATCTACGGGAGCCCGCTAGCTACCAAATCTTTTCTACGGGGGGCCCGCTAGCCCCTATCTATCTAGGGGAAACCCCTACCTACCTATCTCTCAGGGGGGAAAGGCCCCTAGTCCCTTTCCTATTTTGGGGGGAGCCCGTAGTCCCTTTATAAAGGGGCGAGCCCGGGCTAGCTCCCTATCATCTAGGGGGGAGCCCGTTTAGCTACCTTCTATCTAGGGGGACCCCGCTACTACCAAACCATCTAGGGGGGAGCCCGCTAGCTCCCTCCCTTCTGGGGGACCCCGCTAGCTACCTACTATCTGGGGGGCCCCCGCAAGCTACCTATCTATTTAGGGGGAAACCCCCGCTACCCAACCTTTTCTATTACGGGGGGGCCCGCTAGCTACCTATCTTTTAACGGGGACCCCCGCTATACCAAATCTATCTACGGGGAGCCCGCTAGCTACCTATCTATTTTGGGGGAGCCCCCCTTGCTACCTATTACTACGGGACCCGCAGCTACCTATCTATCTACGGGGAGCCCGCTAGCTACCTATCTATCAGGGGGGGAAACCCCGCAAGCTCCCTATCTATCTAGGGGGAGCCCGTTTGCTACTTTTCTATCAAAGGGGGACCCCCTTTAGCTACCTATCTATTTTACGGGGACCCCCGCTAGTACCTTTTTCTATCTACGGGGGGGGCCCGCTAGCTACCTATTCTATCTAGGGGGGAAGCCCCTAGCTACCTTTTCTACTGGGGGGAAAGCCCGCAAAGCACTTATTTATCTACGAGGAGCCCGTTTACCCTTCCCTATTTTATCTCCCGGGGAGCCCGCTAGGTTTACCTAGACTACCTACGGGGAGCCCGCTAAAAAACCTATCTATTTTGTGGGAACCCTAGCTACTATCTATCTAGGGGGAGCCCGCTAGCCTACCTACGGGAAGGGGCCCCTAAAAAAAATAACTACTTATGGGGGGTTATGTACACCAAAACTACCAGGGCCTAAGGGGGTAATTATTCCCTTTTTTTGGGCACTATGGGAGGGGGAAATTTTGAAAGGGGGGAAGAATAAGTGGGGGGGATGAAAAGGGAGTGAGGAACCCTCGGGTTTTTTGTGTAAATTTTTGCGGGGGCGAGGGGTTGCCCGGGAAAAGAAGTCCCCAAATTTGGGCGGTCTGGACTGGATGGGGGGAAAGGGAAAACAAAAAAGTGAACAAACTCATCAGAGGGTGTAAACCGGGTGAGTCCCCAAGCTGAACTCCCACTGTTGGCACTTGTATCTACCACTATTTTGGTACGGGTAGGGAAAGGTATTTTTGGGTTTGGGTTGTAAGGGCTTATATTTAGAACCCGGGACAGTGGTATTTTTTAGCCCTCTCAAAGGGTGGAGATATGTGGGGATAAAGGGGGTGGAATGATTTTTTGTGTAAAATTGTTTTTGGGTTTTTGGTCTGGGTTATAGGGTTTTTGGCCCAAGAACATTATAGGGGGTGAGAAAACATTTGTTATGTGGGGGGTTATTCGCTGGTTTCTTGTTTTCCCAAAAATTTGATTTCCACAATATAGATAAAACTGTACTTTTGTAAAATCCCAACGAGAACTGAACCCAAAAACAAGGGTGCAAATGCATTTTTTTTTTTTTGGGGTGGACGGTGGGGGGGCGGTGTTGATGGGGGGAAAAATTTTGGTAAGGGGGGGCCCCAAAACCTTTCAGCGTTTTGGGGCCCCCCAAAAATTTTTTGAGGGCGGCCCCTGCTTTCCCTGACATGTGACGGGCTAAAAACCCAAAGGGAAGGGAATGCCAGCATCAGGTGATCCAGTATATAACCCCACAATAGAGAAAGGGGGGGTTTCCTGCACTGCTGGAAACGCTGTGAGGGCAAGGTTTTTTTGGGGTTTAAAGGTTTTCTATTTTAGCCCCTTTTTGGGGGGTTGGGGGGAAAGGTTTTTTTACAAATTTCTTAAAACCCCTTTATCTTGACATGTCATACATTATGATACCGTGGCACCGCAATTTATATAAAATTTCTTAATGGCTTTTCTTGTCCTAGTTTAAGTAATTATTTGCAGCAAACGCAAGTTACTCTGTAAAGGAAATTTTTGGGGGTTAAAGGGGGTAGCACATTTAAAATAAACACTAAAATCAGGAGAGGTTTATGCAGTGTACATACTTAGCTCATAAAGAGTGACCGAAAATTTAATACAAAACTTCACCGGGGTAATAAGTATGCAGATACAAACAATTTTCGGGGAACATTAACATTTTTTTTAGAGTCGCCTTTTTCCCCCAGTTGCGGGCACCACTCATATCCATGAGCTGAATCGCCCTTTTCAAATAAATCAGGACCCAAACCCAAAAACGGTTGGCCCTTAAAAAAAGGGAAACTTTTTTGGGGTCTTGAAATCTGAATGATGCTGGGGGCCCCAGGGGAACCACGCTTTTTTAAGGATGTGGAAACTTTTTAAATTTGGGGATGCATATTTTAAAATTTTCCCCAAAAACACCCATGAATTAAGGGCCCCAATGGGACTTTTGCCCCTCAAACCCGGGGGGCCGAAAATCACAGATAAAAATTCTACAAGGGGGTTTTAGAATTTGGGCTTTGGGCTTTAAAGCCTGGGGGGTGTGAAACTGTTTAGGGTTTGTTCACAGGTGTTTTGGCGGCGCACATGGTACCCCCGCAATAGCCTTTTTATTTTGGGAACCCACACTGATCCGCGAAATATTTCCAAAACAGGGGGGGGGCAGCACCCCGGGCCAAACCCAAATTGACTTTCATTTTTTTCCGCGGCACGTAACGCCGCCCCCCTTTGGGACATGTAAAATTTTCCCCCTCGGCGTCAATACGATTGTATTTGGGCGGGGGGGTTGACGCTAATCCTAGTTTTCTACGAGACTGTGGATTACCTTTAAAGGTGGTGGCTTTCCCCCGGGTATAACCCCAATTTAGGGGGCCCCGGGAATAGGCGGCAAAATGAAATGTAAAAATAACCCCGGTGTAAAACATACCATTATGGTCATGCTACCTGAAGTAATCTCAACCCTTTTTACACAAGTCACGGCGGCTTTACCCCAAATGTTGTAAGGGCCTTTTTTGGGAAATACTTTTGTTCAGACACCCCAGGAAAAGCTGGGTGACCCCCTTCCCCTCGGGCTTTCCTCAAAGCCGGAAGTGGTTTTAAGTTTGGGGAGGTGGCCATTCAGAGGCAGGGAGTTGGGTCCAAGCCCCGCCCTTCCCCTTTTTTAAAACCCCAGGAACAAGGGGCCATCACAAGTCTATAGCTGGCCCCTGAAATTCAAATATCAATACAATAAGACTAAAATTTCCAGAAAGGAAATAGGAGTTCATAAAACTAAAATTCCAAAATTTTATTCTAACATGTTAAAAAGGAAAAGGCCACAAAAAAAAAATTTGCAAAGGGGGCTCATGGGACATCATCTTTTGCCGTTTCCCGGGGATTTGAGCCCTTATTGTATTGATATTTGAACCAGTGGTGATCATCTCCCATTTCCCCCCAAGCACTCCCTACCCTACGGGCTTCTTGCGAGGGGTTTGAGCTGAAGTTTATCGTTTTTAATACGTTTGCCCGAAATGGGCAGGACAATCGGGCCACTTAGTAACATCGGGGTCATTTTCAAAACCCTTACCCCTGTTACCACATCTGTAGAAAGAGTAGCCAGTAGCCAGTTGTGGGAATCTTGCGCGATCTCATGGTAGGGAACTTTTCCCTCTTGCAAAAAATTTTCCTGGAAAAAATTTTGGGAAAAAATTGGGGAAAATAAATTTATTATTCTGTGAACTGTTTTTTTTTTTTTTTTAAAATTTGGGAAAAAAAATTTTTTAAATTTAGAAAATTAGTTTTATTTTATTTTGTATTCATTTAGTTTTTTTATGATTACACTTTTCTTTTTTTGGCATTCTTTGTTTTTCTTTTTGACCGTTCTATGAGGGGCTACAAATATGGGAGGAAATTTTATTTCTTCATAATAATAAGGGAAAACATTCCTGTTTTGCTATTATTATTTTCCGGGCAAAAAAGCCATTTCACTCTTTTCCTTTTCCCCGCTAATTAAACTTTAAAACATGTCAAACCTAAAAGGGTTTTTCTTTTACCTTTTGGGCCTTTCCACAAAAAACTTTCAGCACCAAGGCCCTCATGTTGAAATGCGCCAAGGGTTAGACCGGGAGAGCTCCTATTTCCCCCAAAACTACTAATGAGGGGCGGGTATTGATCACCCGTATCCCAAAGGGACTAAATGCCCAGAATCAAAGCTAGCTTTTTTTTGGAAAAACTGTTGCAAATGGGGCCTGCCACTACATCCAGGGTGACTCCAGCTTTTTGAGCCCACCCAAAAACCCCTTTAGCTGGGAATCTTGTCAAACCCCGAACCCAAATTTTCCCCTTTCCCCCGTGAGTCCTTTTCAGACAATCGAAGAGTTGGCAAGTAATAATAAAAGTTGCAAACCCTAATGAGACCAAAAAAGCACACCCATGACAAAAATATTTAACCCCTTTCCCCTTAAAGGATTACACTACAAGTGCGGATGTCTTTACAGTAAATGCAGTCACCAAACCCTCTCTCTTCCTTACACAGTGTGCAGTGATTGAGAAACCCTGTATAGCGGCTGTCTCACATGTGCCCCCCTTCCCCCAAAACCCCGCCCCCGTAGTTAACCCAAAAGGATCTGCCCCCAAGCTTCTGGTTCCCGGGCCCCCAGAGGGTACACCACCCCACCGATCACAAAAAAACGAAGGATTGTGAGGTTTTCCACTTTTTGCTCCCCCAAAAATCCCAGGGCCTAAGTAATTTGGGGGCCCGGGGAGATTTGCCCCCCAAAAACTTCCCGTAGGTTTGGGGGGCCCCCCGGGTTTTCATGAGTCTCCCAGACGTTGCAGGAGAATTGGCAAGAATGGATAAAGGGAAACTATATCATTATTTATCCCTGAAAACCCTCATTTAGGGGGGCCCCGGGGCTGGGCCCAAAAATGAGTCCCCCAATATTCATTAATTGGCTCCCTCCCAAATAACCCGTGTGATTTTGACAAATTTCATTCCACAGTAAAGGTAGAAAACTATCAAAACAAACTGGGGGGGGCAGGACAAGCCCCCCCACTTTATAAATATGAAGGTTTTGTTTTTTTGGGGAACGCAGGGCACCACTGCTAGATTTACAGAGTCATTTCGCCATAACTGATGTAACTTATAGAATAAGTGGGAATAGGAGGCTGTTACTAAGCAAGGTTTGGCAAATTTTCCCCTTTAAATTTGACTTGAGGGGTGGGGAGCTTTTTAAGATTAAATTAAGCAATATTAGTTCCCTTTCCCCCTCTTTTTGGGGGCAGAGTCCGTCTTTTTAACGCCCAAAAGGCTTGGGCAAAAGCTTTGGGTAAATTCATATGAAATTTCTTTGTCAGTAAATGGGACCTCCTTAGAGCTTATGTCCATATCCGTATCCCTTTTTGTGAGTGGCAGTCCAGTCCACCTTCATTGCTGATGCTATTCATCACAATCCAACTGCCCTGCAGCACCCACAAACAGAACAGAAGACAATACACAGTTCAGCAAAACATCACACATCAATACATATATATATCCAAAACACATGACTATGTTATACTGTATCTCTTAACCATCCTGGAAAACCCGTGAGACAGGGCCCGGAAAAATTTTACGGGGGGTCCCCCCAGATCCCGGCAAAACGAAGGTTTTGTCCAAAGGGGCCCCAAACCCTATGCCCTGAATCTTCATTCCACTGTATGCGCATCCTTTTCCTCTCTCAGACCCTTGGCATGAGAGACAGCAAGTGTAGTAGGGCAGTGGGGTCGTGGAAGTGTCATAAGATACTTCCTGATTCCCCGTCTGCAGGGGCTTATCCCTTGGGCTCCCACACCATTTAAAAAAACACACAGCCCAGCTGCTGCAGCACCCAAAAAACAAGGTGGTAAAGTTTACCCTTCAAAAACCCTTCCCCCCCCTCTGTTCCCCCTCCCAGACACATTTTTTGGCCAAACCCTTTTTTCCCGGATGGCGGGAAAAGGGTTTTCCTGCATCCCGGAAAGCTGAAATGGTGCCCCCCCCCCCAAAGCAGGTATCCAATTTTTCTGGGGGCCCCGTTGTGGGTTGGGGGTCACCCAAAGGTTTCCTTTTTGGGTGCTGGAAAGGCTTAATTTAAGTCCAGGAAAAACGAGTCCACCCCTTTAACCACAACAGGCACACAGCTTGTCTGGCTGACTGCTTTAGGGGGAAAGTCCACCAGCTTTACAAACCTATCAAGCATCCCGGGGGAAAATTGAGGGTTTTCTCCCTTTTCCCCCCCAGAAGGCACCCACAAAAGTCCTGGGGTAATTTCATCTGTTTGGGTGTGGTTTGAGGCGTGGAATTATATGTCCCTCTTTGCAATCTCTAAAAGTCACTGAACAGCCCCCAAGTGCAAAACAGCAACTCAAAGTGACAGAAAATCACTAATAAAAAGGGAAAATAGGACTCAAAAGAGTTGCCCCATTCAACCCCCCAAAATCTTTTTTCCCCCAAACCCACCCCATCCAATCGGATTGGAAAACTAGCAAAATTTCAGCCAAGGTCGGGCCCGTCTCAGGAATTTCCAGGGGCCCCTTTTCCCCTAACAAAACAAATTAGGCTGTGCACATCTAAAATTAAATTTTGGAAAAAAATGTAAGGGAAAAAGGTGAAAACTTTAAAAAGGGAAAAATATACTTTTAAACCAAATATCAGTGGCACACTTTAAAAACTAAGTAAAAAACCCCAAGGTATAAAAGGGAAAATTGGAAAATTTCATTACTTGTTTAAAGGGGGAAAAAAAAAAAACCTGGGGCTTTAGTTTACAGTATTTTATAAAGATTGTATTAAGCTCACCTTTTTAAAAGTCAAGGGGGTCCCAGAGCAGGGTTTAGTCCCTACACTAAACATGTTACCTCACTAGGGGTCAATCCAGACTGCAAAATTCAGGGTTTTTGGAAAGGGAAATAGCAATTGGGTTATCCTGCACTGGTTTTTAAAAAAGGCACTGAGTGCAGGGAAGCCCAATGAGATTTGCCAATTTAAAATGGGAAATACAAAACTTAAAAATTTGGCCCGTGAAAATCTAAAATATATTCTGGAAATTAAAGCATGGTGCACACTTTAAAAAAAGGGGACAAAATACACTAACACAAATATCAGGGCACAATAAAAACTAAGTAAAAAACCTTTAAGGGATTAGGAATATTGGGAAAAACAATTTTCTGGGAAAAGGAAAAAAAATGAAAAAAAACCGGGACTTTTTAGTTTACAGAATTTGATCAAAATTTTATTAAATTACCTCCCCAAAAAAGTCAAGGGGACCAGAGCAGGTTTAGGTCCCCCACACCAAAAAATGTTACCTCACTAGGGGTTTAATCCCGACTGCAACTCGGGTATGGTAGGGAAATAGCAATTGGGTTATCCGGGGATTTTTTTAAAGGGCCGAGGTGCAACAAGCCAATGAGATTGCCCCAAACTCAAATGAACTACAAAACATAATTTAAGGGTGGGGCAATCTAAAAAAATATTCTGAAAAATGTAAGCATAGGTTCAATGAAAAGGCCCAAAAATAAAAACTAACACAAAATAGTGGCACACTAAAAAAATAAAAAAAATTTTCCTTTGGGAGTAATTTCAAATTTCCCAAAATTCCTATCATACCTTGGTGGTTTTTCTTAGTCCTTTTTTTTCCCCTAACAGTTCTTACCCTTTCACTAAAATCAGTGGGCCAAAAAAAAAAAGCAATTGAATTTTTTTAGGCCTCTGACAGGGAGACTTCCCTAATGGTGGGTTTGGGCTATTAGTTAAAGGCCAGAAACATTCAGAAATCAGACACGTTTCACCCGGTTTTGCACGGGCCCAAAGGGGGCCCAAAAATTGAGGGCGGGGGAAGAAAATTTTATTTAGTTCATTTTTCTGAAAATCTCCCCCATTTTTATACCAAACACCTCCAACCACACATACCTGTTACCCATGTTTGGATGTATTTTTATGTTTTGTTCTTGTTTCATTTTATACTGATTTGGGGAAAAAATGTAATTTGGAAATACATCCTAACCCTTGTTATTTTTTGGGTGGCAGATATGGCACCCCTAGTTGTTCTTCATAAGGTTAAAATGAACTAATACGCTTTTGTCTGAAAGGGGAGCAAAATAGTCCAAAAATAGAAAGAGTATGACCAAAAACTTTGTTGATTTGCTTAATAGTCCATGTGTTTTCATCCATTTATTGATTCCCCCGTGTAGAAATTTCAAAAAAACCCCCCCCAAACTTTTTAAAATTGTCATGGGTCGGGCACTTTTCCAAATTTTTAGGGATACTGTTTTTTCTAAACCCCAAAGGGGGCAAAAGAAGGTAAAAAATTAAGTTAAATAATGAAGGTCTGTGAGTAACTTTAAAACAAAGTAGTAAATGCTAACATTGTAAGGGAATGTTTGTTTTCTTCTACCATGAAATTTTCCCCCATTATTTAAAAGGGAGGGCAGAAAATTTAAATTTTAAATTTTTGTGTTTTTTTTTCCATGGAAAAGTTTTAACCCGAGAAATTCCAAAATTTTTCCCCGAACCACAGGAAATTTGTAAATTTTGGGGTTTCTTAAAGATCAAAAGGGGTTTTCCCCCTTTCCTAGATGAGATTACTACCCGAACCCGAAAATTTCCCTGTTGTTTTAAGTTTTAATTTTGGGGGAAATCTAAGGGGAAAAATTTAAAGAGGGGATACCTTTATCACCCTTTGGGGACCATTTATTTTAAAACCGGTGTTCTGTTCTTTTGACTAAGTGACCCTTGAGCTGGCCAATCCAAAATTTAAATTTTAACAAAAAATTTTACAGGGAAATTTTTAAAAATTGCCAAGTAAAATGGATATATTGGTTTCTTTCTACTCCTCACGTCGCCATCATTTTGAGCAACTGTTCTAATGTCCTCAGTGACAAATGAATCTAAGTAATGAACAAACTCCAGACATCTCACAGAAAATTCCTTGACCAAGAAAAAACTTTATCTACACAGTTACTGTCAGAATGTGAGACAAACCAATTGCTGTGCATGTAGAAAAATGTGGAAAGAGATCCACCATTTTATAGAGAAATTAGACTGAGAATTATATTTTATATATAGTGTGGCAGTGTGAAAGCAGGAGGTTGCATGCTTGTGCAGCTAGACTGTGTGAAGCAGGGGAAATGTCCCTTTTCTGCTATGGGTGTTTGGTTAAAGACCAGGTTGGGAGTGAGGAAAGATCTTTCTTTACTCCAGATTTTCATCTTGTTAATTAGGCTCATTAGGAGACACGTGGGAGATCTCCGTAAGAAGGTTGTGAGTTTCTCAGACAGGGCTCTCTTGCTCTCTCTCTCTTAGAACAGGGAAGAACAGGTGTAGCTAACTTGTGAAAGCCAGGAACAGAGGAAACTGGCTTGAATACTATGGTTTGTGATGCTGGATAGTAGGCTCAGAGCAAGGTTAGTTAGGGAACAGATATGTTTAGTTGGAGGCTACACAAATTATGCTTTATGTTGTATATATTATACACTGACTCCACCAGTGGAGTTGAGTCTTGAGGCCCATCAATGGAGTTGATTCTTTGGGCCACCAGTGAAGTTGATTCTTGTGACTCACTAGTAGAGTTGATTCTTGGGGTCTATAAATATTGGACTAGGGTGCCTGGCACCCACGAGTGGAGTTGATTCTTGAGGCCGACCAGTAGAGTTGATTCTTGGGGCTCTCAAGAGGCATTAATTCTTAGGGCCCATTATAAAGTAACTGCACATGATTCTTGCTTTCTGCCTTTCCCACTGAAGAGCAGTCCCAGGTCTAGTATAACTAGAGGCCCACTGGGGTTTCCCCTGCTCCAGTCCAAGCCTCAACAGACCTCTTACTATATGACAAATGAAGACTACAACCATGTGAGGTCAGTTTTAAACCTGACTACAATATTGGAGTAACATTTATTGATGTGCCCCAATCCATCTAACCAAGTTGATAGTGACCCCTGAGTTATCCCTAAGCATTGGTACAGACAAAGTTCCCTTATCACAGCAGTTATTGGTATCAACAAGATAATGCTACCACTGCTAAAACTGCCCAGGAATGACTTAAGGAACATGACATAGGTCTCAATTTAATCAAACATTTGTGTGAGAGATGTGCTGGAAGTCCAATCCATGGTGACCCCACTTCACAACTCACAGTACTTACAGGATTTGCTGCCTAACATTTTTGTGCTAGATATTATAGGACACCTAAACATGTTTTTGGAGTCTAAATCGAAGCTGTTTAAAATTATATTTTTTTTTTCCAAAAGTTAAGAATTATTCAGAAAATGTTAGAGTTTCATGACGAAAGATACAAGATGAACAGATAATAGAATCATGACAATGACAAGGCTAGAAATATTAACTTTTGCATTGGTTCAAATTTTTTTAGGTAATTAATCCACCATTTGCAATAATTACAGCCTAGCAGGCCTCAGCTATTCTAGGTAATCTGTAGAAATTTCACTCACTGGTTTTACCCACAAACACTTACTTCTGTTGGGTAATATTTGATCACATAGTCAACTGCTCTTATTATATAAATATATAATAAGCTTTATTAGGTTGAAATTTCTAAAACTGCTAATTTTTGTATATTTTAGCACAGTGCTCAGGGTCATTGTCTTGTTGAAAAATGGACCTGCATCATCTATGAGCATCAACCAAAAGGTATGGCATTGCATTGGAAATATAGTCTTCTATGTTTAAAGAAGTCGTTCCTTTCTTTTTCTTCTCCATCTGGAAAAGACTGTTTTCTCCTAGCCATGACTTATGTAGGTTCCTTACTTTTCTAGCACCGTTATACCTATTCCCCACATCTGTACAAAATCCCTATCCACATTGCCCCAAATGGTAATAATTACCCCCACCCGTTGATGCCCAACACAGTAATAGAGTCCAATAGAGTAAGACTATGCTTACACAGCTAAGTTAAAATACCGTCAGAAATTCGATGATATTTTAACTTTGCTGCACCGTGGTTTTTGATGCGGTTTTTGCACAAAAAAATGCAATCGGATTTTGGATTTGCCATGGCCCCAAACATTGAGGCTATGGGAATCCGGCGGAGGATAGAACGTGTTCTATCTTCCACCCGACGGCCCACAGCTTCAATAAAAAACCTGTGTTGTGTAGACTACAGCACAAATTTTCTATTGAGGTCTACGCCACTGGGTACAGTCGAATTTTTGGTGGATACTAAATATTGAATCCACTGAAAATCCAACAAAAATCCAGTGCTGTGTAGATATAGCCTAAAAGTGTCTCCAGATGACCTTTTGTGCTCCAAATAATAGGCAGTAGCCGTCCTCATAAAGTAGGTAGGCCCCTCAAATTAGACAGGAAGATAGATAGATCACTTTTTAAGGTTAGGAGACCCCAAATTAGACAGGCAGTCCCCAAAGTTAGGCAGCTAAGTATGTTGATCCCCCATAAAGTAGGTAAGTCCACCATTAGGTAGGAAGGTGGATAAGCCCCAATTAGGTATATAGGCCATCCATTAGGAAGGTAAGTTCCCATTACGTAGGTAGGCCTCCAATGCTAACTGAAATATTGAAATAAAAGAAGCATAAAACTATTCATTTCCATTTTGAGCAGCTGTCTCCTCTGGCTGTTATTTGGCATAGACCACATGATGCAGTGACATCATCATGCTGACTCCATCATGACACTCCCACCACCAACATCTTGTAGGCTTCAGGCATAAAGCAGCCTGTGGTCTACAAGAGTAGTTGGCAGGACAGGGAGCCAGCTACTCTTTGCTCTGCCACATTTTTCAACTGTTTTCATGTTCAGAGAAGGCGCATGCAGTTGAATTAGCAATGCCAAGCCATTTGGGCCTGTGGGATAACCCTTGGAGTCTGAGATTATTCTGATGTGATTGTTTGATTGCTTCTGGTTGTGATTCAGAACAATAGTCATTTTATCAAGGGGACCGGTCATGGATAAAAATGGCTAGTGATGACCATGATCCAATCACCTACTTATTCTTAAAGATAAGGTAAGTGTTTTTGTAAAAGGAAGTAATTTTCGCATAGAAATGAGAAATGAAAGGGGTGTTCTCACGATGCTGTTTCACAGTGTCTGCTCTTTATAACCAGGTTTAGACTCACACTATCTGGTTAGGCTGTGGGTGGGTCTATAGCAGTGATTGGCATATAAGCTCTGCTATTCCTGTTACAGGGACACGAGTGCAAGAGATTTGAAAACTGTAATGCACAAGGCCACAAAGCTTTAAATGGTTAAAGTTTGTCAGTAACACAGATAAATAAGCTCCTGTGCTGGAGATAAGACTTAGCAGAGAGTGAGCCACCATGGTCGAACATTGCTGCTGGAGCAATGAGAGTAGAGATAGATGGTCAGTAACCTAGAGAAATGTGCATACACAAGCAGGAGATAAAATTTATTCTATCTCCTAAGTAAAGCAAAATCCAAAAAGCTATTTATTTGGTAAAAGTCTTTATGTACCTTTTGTCTACATGTTTAAAGTGAATTATTGTAGTGAGAAAACCCCTTTAACCCTGGACTTAATAGCACTGCAATGAAAAAGGTTATCTGGTAATCTACAGTACAAGTTGAGTACTTCCTTTCCCTTTGGCTTGTGTTTGTATGGGGTCCTTAAAGGGGTTGTCTCATCTCAAAGTTTCATAGGATGCATGACTGAAATAATGCTGCTTTCCTCTGTCACTTCCTGGTCAAGCTGTTTGTAATTAGCATATGAACTCCATGTATTCAGACTTCTCTGTTTATTAGTCTAGATTAAATAAATTACCTTCTATGAGGTCCAGAGAACCTTCTGAGCTAATGTAAACAGTAGGGTAATTACTGTCTTTTGTCCGAAAGATCAGATAACACACCAGCTTTCACACTGTGGCCTACACCTGTGTGATGATGTCACTCCCTGCTATCAGATAGAACAAACAGCAGGGGAGAAGGAGTACACTGGTCGGTCACATGGGAAACCAGAGAGAGCACAGAAGGTGATAAAATCATTTGTAGCTCCTTAACAAAGAAAGATGAACAAAGCAATATATTTGGAAAACGTCTTAATTTAGTGTTCCCTACATTTTGAAAGCTAATCTGTGTAGTGAGACAACCCCTTTAAGAGTTTCAGTAGTTTTTTTATACAGGTTACATGAAAGGAAAAATAGTCAATCTTTTTCTCTGAAGAACCTTTTTTACAATACAACTTTTTTTTGGGGAACGAAAGCAGAAAAGTAAATTCACCAGCCTAGAAGTTTAAAAATTTAAAGATGTGTATTGGATAGTCAATAGGAAAGCGCTAATACTGCCACACCATGTGAACAGAGCACCAGCCTTTTCCTCAATGAAGAGTTGTTGATTCATCTTAAATCAGACCTGGCATTGTTTTTTAAAAAACAGGGGTGGAAATATTCATAAATGAGTTGTAAGTGACTACACCTCCTTCCCACTTTTAGTAACATGTGCATGAGAGGAACTGATATAGGGGTATCATAAATAAGCCTAAACGTAATAATTTTCAATGCATAATTCATAAAACTAGCATGGATACATTTATAAAAATTGCCACCATTACCTTGATACTGCCCTATTGTGTTTAAATATTCAACAATAGTTAAAGAAAAAAGGATAAATATAATTAATAAATATTCATGTTGAGGCAGAGTACAAAAAAATATTAATACTCCATGTGAAACATCTCTCCAACTGAACAAGTAAAGCTTTCTGATTTTGTTCCATTCACAGACTATTTTATTGTTATTGTAAGAGAAAGGAGACTTTGATAAATGGCCTCTATTGAAAGCTTTGGAAATAATCGCCAGGCAGAATGTTTCTTTAAAACAGGTATGTTATGCTGTGAATTTATTGTCTGCTCTGTAAACTAACAAAGGCGGACTTTCCTTCTCTACAAAGCTCAGATGATGTGTTAGATATGTGGAAAGAATGTATATATCACATGGCGTGCTCACCCGCTGTGTTTGTGGCACAGATCTTTCAATTCTCTTCAGGATAAATTTGTAGGAGGCAGGTAAAAAAAAGGAATAATAATAGAAAAATCCATTAATTAATAACAGCGAGTCTGAGCAGAAGGTGTCCCATTACCAAAGTGCTTACAGCCTAAGGTGCTGGTGACATGATCAAGATGGGAGAACATTTTAATGCAGATTAATATGGAGGTGCAGCCTCTATTGTATTTGCCAAACTATGGGTGGCTACACTTAGAAAAGCTCCATTTCTCATAACAGCTGCAGGGAGATGTCTGCTTACTGAGCTCTGCTTGTTGAATGCCAGGCAGTTCTGTTGGTGCTAAGCTCTTCACACCACTCGGGCAGAACTTTCTTTTTATTAGGGAGTCCTTAATACTTAAGCATGGTTTAACTAACTGGGGCTTTGCCTATCCTAGAGGGAAGCTCTCCAGCCAATTCTTTCTGGAGAGTTATAGGCTTTACATATCAGAAATGAACAGAGTGAAACTTTCTGTCAGAGGAAAAAAGTGAAGACAAATGAGGAGATTAATTAGTTAGACAACATATAAATTAGTTCTGGTGATGTAATCTACATTTTGGCATAAGATTTAGTTATTACTGTAACACAGCAGAGAACTAAATGTGCTAAAGGAAACTCCTCTAAAAATGAGCTGTAGATACAGGAAAAACAAAGAAATGTCAGCAGGGGACAATGAGGAGGCAAGAGGTACACAAATGACAATGCCACCTACCTTTGCCATATTAAACATGAACCGTATAGCTGGGGTGTCAAACTCATTTTCACAGAGGGCCACATCCGTATTGTGGTTGCTCTCTTAAAGGGGTTTTGCCATGAAGTAAAATTGACGTGGGAAGCTTGCAAATTAATTAATAAACATTTTCACCATTCATCATTATTAAAAATTCAGGACCGTTTTTGTTTTAACTGCTCCTTTAGTGACCCATTGTTTACAGCTCGTCTCCAGGGAATACGACCAGGTCTGTGAGCTCTTCAGTCCTGGGTAGACATGCTCAGACATTACCTCTTTTCTCAGGCAGCTACTGAGTGTTCAAATCCCAGGTGCTGTCATTCTACTCTTGTACTCTGTACTTCTTAATAATTAGTCAAACAGAGCAAATAAATAAAAAAAACCTCAATGAGGTATGTGCATTGTTAAAGAGAAACAAAACAAAAAAAGCACAGGTTTGGTTCCTACAGGGATTTGAACCTAGGACCCTTGTGTTGTGAGGCAAAAACTTTACAGCTGAGCTACATTGCATCTACTCACAGCTCATTACATAAACAGACCTTTCTTTTACTAGAGAGAGGAAAGGCCTGGTGATTTCATCCTGCTGGGCCACATGATATGCAGTTCTAACAAATCACACACACCGCCTTCTGAGCACCCAGAGCTGAATGTAGGAGGTAGGAAATGAGATTATGGCAAAACCCCTTTAAAGAGTATGGATCTGGGTGCCTGGGTAGGGCTGTCAGAGCTGTGCCACTGCCTGTGAGTTGTTTAACAGAGTGGTATGATGATGCACGTTGGACCTCTGAATCCAAAATGGTGCCTGTTGGCTTTTCTGGCGCCATCGCCTTTGCCTAGTGATCCCTCTGCCCTCTGTTGAAAGATAGCCGGCCCTTTTGCATCTAATCCTTGTTCATCTCTGCTTGCTGTGTGCGAGCTCCCGGGGCCACATAAAAGGACTTGGTGGGCCAGAGTCGCCTCGAGAGCCAAATTCAAATTCAATTAAGCATCGTATTTATAATGAGTTTCTTTCTCTTCCTTGTGTTTTCGTGTGTTTCCTCTGGCTACTCTGGCTTCTTGTGGCATTCCAAAAACACATTGACTAGCTTTGTATGAATTGAACTTTAGTGGGTATATGTATGAGCGATAGAGAAGTTTGTTTTTGATCCCAAAGGTGTATTTACCCTCGAGTCCATACAGCTACAATTGGACCCCTGGAGAAATGGATGGAGCCCTCTGCTACTAGAAAAAAAAAGAGCATGAAAGAGGCCTAAAACGCATAAATGCATAACGCGCTCACTTGCATGAAGCTTGGATTATAAACAGTTTTTAATTGGGATTCAGTTAACCATGAAGATTTTTAACTGATATTGCTTCGAGTGAATAGAATAACTTAGTTTTGCAGTTTAAGTTTTCATTGCCAACATGGATATTGTTCTGTGCACCATGGATATTATTGGGACATGGTACAGGAATAAGAGAGGTGAGCATTGTTCAGTTTTTTACCTTTTGAGCTCACTCAATAAGCAGCCCATGGACAAGAGTGATGCTATTTCAGAAAAAAAAGGATTTTAAATTCTTAGTAACTGTTGCTCATTCGCATTGTGCTTATGGCTCCCTCAGGTCAGTTATGCAATTGCAGAGACAACCAAAGCCAAAGCAATCCTTCAGAACTTTCTAAGTAGGATTGGAGATTAAAGTCAAAAGTATGTCAAAAAGTATAACTGGAGTAGTCATTTAAAGCATGGGTTCTAATAATAGCATTTTATTTGTCAAAATAATACACACATAGGGCCATATGTATGACAACTGTCTAGGTCTAAAACTCACTTTGTTGCCCATAGCATCCAATCAGAGCGCCCCTTTCATTTCATATACAGCTCTGGAAAAATGAGAGGGGTGCTCTGATTGGTTGCTATGGGCAACAAAGTGAGTTTTAGACCTAGACAGTTGTCATACATGTGTCCCAGAATGCCACAGCAATATTTAAAAGGGTATTCCGGTGTTCAGACAAAAATCTAAAAAGTGAGCTGCAAGGCCATTAAACACAGAGCAATAGAATAACACAAATAATAAATCCTAAACATGTATAATTGACATATTTCGTCATGCTGTTACCCCATTTGTGCTCCTCCTCAGTGCAGCAATAGTACCTGACTTGAAAAGGAACGCAATTGATAATCGCTAATGAAGGCAACTGTCCTTAAACGGGATATGTCATCAAATGACCTATTGCTTAACTCTTTTTTTTTATATTAAACTCATTTTTAAAGAATTTTTGGTAATGTCTTTTTTTAATTTTTGATATCACTATCAATATTTGTAAAAAAAAAAATCCTAAAATCTTACAGTTTTCACTTTGGCCACTAGGACTAATAATAGTCCCCTTGAGGAAGCGTCAGCGAAACGCGCGTCGGGGTGGCACGGGGGTCTAGCTGTCACGGCTCAGTTACGTATCCAACGGACACCTCCCTTACGGTATAGTAGCATTGCAGTTTCAGGACGTATACATTTTTTGCCTTGGTATACTATACAGGAGGTAGTTTGTTTAATTATTATTTTTTGCATATATCTATCTATTTTTTGCATATATCTATATACTTGCAGCTTCACGTGACCCTAGACCCCCGTGCATATTTCTTAGAATTTTTATCTGGGTGATGGTGGTTGTATTGTATTACATTGGTGAAATGTCATTTGTAATTTTGAATAAAGTTTTGTACATCTTTTATGTGTTTCCCTCATCTGTTGGGTGATGTTAGTGTTATAGTGCCTTCATTCTTTTTTTAATACAATTTGTGTTATATTACCCTGGGTATTTTTATGTTTATAGGATTATCTTTCTGTAGCTTCTAGTAGTATGTCAGTCAAATTTATCAAAGATCTTGTCAGTCGGCTTGGTTTCCAACCCCTCCTGCCTTCACCTGAGCAAGCATCTATGCTCAATTATGAACAAATCATTGTTGATTGAGCTTAAAGGGGTTTTCTCACTACAATGATTAACTTTCAACATGTAGAGAAGTTATATAAAGACTTTTACTAAATACATTGTTCTTTTGACATTGCAGTGATCAGGAGATGAGAAGAATTTTATCTGCTCTGAGTGCACACGTGTCTCAAGGTTACTGTCCATATCTCCCTTCCAGATTAGACAGACAGCAGGGAGTGACGTCACCATGGTTGGCTGGAGCAGTCTTTATCTCTAACAAGATTAGCTTGTTAACTTTGATAAGCATTTGTTTTCACTCCTTAGAGCTCTATAGCTTTGTTCACTACAGATTTAATCTACTGCACTTGTGTCACTGTAAGGGCATGTTCACACAGCGTTTTTGGACAAGGTTTTGGACGAGGTTTTCAAAGCGTTTCCTCGCCCAAAACGCTTCCAAAACGCCCCAAGTTCATTTCATTGATTCACATGTAAAACCTCGTTGTAGTTCACACACGACAAGGTTTTTACACGCTTCTTTGGAAGCAATGAAAAAGAAGTGTCATGTTAATTCTTGAAGCGTGTTGTAAGTGCAGTTTTGGAGCGTTTTCAGCGTGGTTTTTGTCCTGGCTATTCATTTGAATAGGTGAAAACATCGTCGAAAACCTGATCCAAAACCTGATCAAAACCTCGTCAAAAACCTCGTCTGAAGAAGCGTTTCAGCCGAAGTTTTGATGTGGTTTGGACGAAGTTTTGGGCGAGGAAACGCTCCGAAAACCTCGTCCAAAGACGCAGTGTGAACATTCCCTAACGCTCAGCTAGCTATAGAGGAGCTAAATATGCTAATCTCTGCTACTGAACCACCCATTGCCTGACCAGGCCGTGTCAGTATGAAGGTGCATGTGACTCTGTGAAACAGCATGGCGAGACAACCTCTTTAAAGAATCACTCATAAGAACACAGTAGTTGGGAATCAGTTTTCTGATTTGAATGTGGATGGCATTCTGCAGTTTCCTTTGTACTGTCATACACAGAAGCAGCAAAAGCCAAACAAATACTATTAATTAATAAAATGTAATTATAAAAAAAATAGTCTAAAAACATGCATTTTAAAACATTCCCCGAATGCGTCCTTATCCTCCAAGGTGGTCACACATATGTAAAGCAAGGTTGACTAAACCTACAAAACTTATAGGAATGTGCTGGTTCTACCCTTCTCCCCCTATAATAGATGTCAGGGAAAAGATCAGGACATAAGCTGGACAACCAGGGTTTTTGGACAATTTCCATTTTTGTGACATACAATGTCAGTTATAACATTGAAAAAGCATATTATTCCCGCATACCCATGTATATTCTGGATGTCAACAGCTGGTATGTTATGAAAATGCCATTCAGGTCATTACGCTCACGGATGCCTTCAAGCAATTTTGCATGAAAGTTTAACTTTTTTAAAAATATATAAATACGGTACTCCTGTTTGTGGTTAAAAGTCTGACCCAAGCCAGTGGTTAAAAGTCTGCTCCTATGCAGACTCCTTGAGCTTTCTTCTAAATGATTGGGCAAAGTGCTGAATATGTACTATTTTATCCCCTCCCTGCACTCATCTCTATGACCAGTGCCAACAGGGGCAAAGGAAGCTGAGCAGTACGAGACAAGGATTATAGGGAGTAGTCATTGTAACAGAGAAGGGCTGTGTTGGAGCAGTATTTGGGGAAAGTGGGGATGGGAAACAGTCTATGTTACAGGGTGGCTTGGAGGACAGTCTATAGTAGGGGGCTGGCGAAATTGGGGAGCAGCCGTGTGCATGAGGTAATGGGTTTGGGTGGTTGTGAAGAAGTCTGCATTAAAGAGGTGGTGGAGCATGAAAGCAGTCTGTGAGAAAGGGCAGGACCATTGGAGTAGTCTATGAACATACCTCTAAACTTTTTGAATGGTCAAAGGTTTATTGTGTAAAATATTTATTTTTTTCATGTAGATCTATTGGTTTGAATACTTTTTAATTTACAGATTAGCACACAATTATTTGAATATAGAAATTTTCATTGTCCAAACTGCAAAAAAATAAATAAATCACAAAATAATATATAAATAGTAGTCTAATATGTAGTTAGGAATCGGACGGTTGCTTTTTGGGGCAATATAGTACATCATAAATTTACCAGTGCAAGCTTATTTGTCAATTCAAAAAAGAGGGAAATTTAAAGAAAAAGAGGGACAGGGAGATTTGGGTCAAAACTTGGGACTGACCTTCAAAAAGAAGGACACTTGAAAGTTGAATATGGGCACTTGAGAAGGGAACGTGGACAACTAACAGAATGTGGTAATGGGAAGCAGGCTTTAAAGGGGTTGTCTCACTTCATTGATTCATCTTACCTCAGTCCTGTTTTCTTGGTTTCATTTTGAATTCAGGGGCGTGTTTACTGTCTTCTACTAGGCTGCAGTAGAAGCCAGGTCTGTAGCTACAGCAACCAGTGCTGGCAGCCTATTAGGATAGATCAAACAGGTCTGTAGCTATAGCGATCAGAGGAGCTGATGTAGCCCATAAAAGAGAGGATATCTCGGAATAGGTAGGACACTGTTCATGGACATATATTGCAAAGTGACTCGTTTTTGCAAGATCTTTAACATAAAAAGCAATCCTTGTAGTGAGCCATGAAGAATAGTCTGTGTAACAGAGGGTGCATTGTGAGCAGTCTGTGTGATAGAGAGTTTGCATGTTCTAGTCTTAGTCCTCCTAGTAAAAGGACAGCACTATAGCCTGGAGGGACAAGTTACCCACAGGATACCAGGTATGAAACACCGGCCGCTAATTTGTGCTCCAGACCACCAGGGATGCAGATATTAAACTCCTTGTATGCCCTAGAATTTTTGGAGATAACGACATTCACCCCTTCACTGTTCTAGACAAGCAGATTTACAGGCATTTAAAAGGAACAGAAGCTTGATCTCTAAACTCCCAACTTACTAGCTACAAAGTCTTAGATGGAAAATTAAAGGGGGGTATTCCCACCACACACATTGATGGCATATCAATAGGATAAGCCATCAATGTGTGATAGGTGTATTTAGCTGTACTTAGCATTCCCATTGATTTCAGTTGGAGTTTCAATCCTCTCTCCGTTTGAAATTAAGAAACTTAGAGGCTTGTTAACTCGATAACTGCGGGTCCCACATACAGGACCTGCAGTTATCACACAGTAATGGAATATACTAGCGATATGCCATCAATGTGCCATCATCTGTAATGAAAAACACTTTCCAGAATGAAAGTTTGTGTTGTAAAGAGTTCATACATATATCTTGTACCTATGCCTACATGCATATATCTTTAAAGAATCACCAGAACTGATGAGAGAAAACAGTGATGATGTAGATGTCAGTAAACATTTGTATCAAAGTCGACAAATGTTCTGAATAGATGCTGGGAGTAATTACAAGTGCAGGCACTTGTCACCAATACCAGTAAGAATAAAGAAAAGCTATTCTCTTAAATATGGCAATGAGAGGGCACATTTCCTCCCTGAGTGATAAAAGAGGTTATAACATGAAGGACATTTTTGTATGCCCCCCCCAAAGTGATTGAAGGCTCCACAGGGGAATACATGACAGTAACAGGCTGTAACCTTCCATTCTGCTTCTTGACTTCAAACAACCAAAATGTTGCACTCAGAAAATTTTGATATATTTGTAAAATAAGATTCTTCACTTTAAATGATACCAATTTAAAGGGGTTGTCCGCTTTTTTATTTTGTTATAAGCTTCATTGGGCCCTTTTTTTTCTTCATGTCAAGACAAAATGAGCAGCTGCTCCTTTATGTGCAGTCTAGTAGGGTAATGCATGATTACAGGAAACTTCCGGGAGTCAAACCTACAAGTGATCCGGTATTTAACAAATACAGTTTTTACGGTTTACATGATCTGAAAGAGAAATATAATAATCACATGACAAAATATAACAATGGCCATACACTTTAAACACTATTACAGGCATAATATTATACATTTTTATGTATTTTAACTGTGCATGCTAATTGTGTTGAGTACTGGTATTTAGAAGTCAATGTCTAATTACAAAGACATGCATATTACTCTGCAGATTATACGTATCTACATGATATAGTTCTTGTTCCATACACCTGCTTATTTA
The DNA here is from genome assembly GCA_025379985.1 of Phyllomedusa bahiana. NCBI lineage: Eukaryota > Metazoa > Chordata > Amphibia > Anura > Hylidae > Phyllomedusa > Phyllomedusa bahiana. The sequence goes on along the minus strand of JAODAL010006164.1, from coordinate 8,186 downwards.
AAGTAGAAATATGCAAAGTACAGATAAATGTGAATTGTAAGTTTCCGGAGAGTCCGTAACATTGGAGAGACTGAAAATAGATTTCTGATTAAGTAGTGGAACAATATCGCCATCATGTGGTTATGTTACGGAAACAACAAGTGAGCTCACATCAAAGCTAAATACAATAGATTAAGAGAATTGCAGGTTACAGGTTGCATAGTTGCAGGTAAATACACAAATTTGAGGATCATTCATTGTAATGTGCGGATGATGTTTTACTATGAATTAACAAAGTGAGGTCCATAATAACCTAAAGGGCATCAAAAAAAAAAAAAAAAAAAAAAAAATTACACTAATAAAATATAATAAAGTTTATTGATTGTACATATTCGAAACATATACAGAACAGCACAAACATAGAAGGCAAAATATACCTATTATATTTGGTAATGCCCTACTATTATAATATAGCATGCTGAAAAGCAATAGACGAGCCCACCGTGTGTCTTACCAACGTTACAAAATAAAATATAGAATATGATGGTATTGCCCCCCCCGAAGTGGGTTGTAGAAATACATGGTACAACAAACACACACAGCCAAAACTGATGTAAACAAGCTGCCACTTCTCAAAAGGAAAGGGAAATCACACCGGTCCCTCTGCTTGAAAATATACAGAAAATCCAAATATAGGAGATTTTCCAAAGTGTTAGGACAAGATAAGGATAAGCAGGATCAAGAAAATAAATAGAAGGCAAAAAAAAAAACCTATAGCATGTAATAATGCCCTATTATTATGGATTAATCCAACGAGGAAAGCTTTGAAAAAGCTGTGTGTGAAATACGTGTCGGGTGTGCGTTGGGCATGCAGGATCATGTTTAGGTGATTTATTTTTCTTTACTGCCACTGTCTTATTGCACTTTTCATACTATTAGATCACAATTGGTCTTTTCTTGTGGATTTGCACATATTTAGGGTCACATGTATGAAAACCATCTAGATGCAAGACTTTGTTGCCCATAGCAATTAATCAGAGCTCAGCTTTAATTTCATATAGTGCTCTGGAAAAATTTAAAAGGTAAAAAAAAAAGACAGTTTTCATACATGTCCCCCTTCGTGTGTGCATTGCGCTTTCCTCTTTGGATTGATCCATAATAATAAGGCATTATTACGTACTATAGGTATTTTTTGCCCGTTTATTTTCTCGATCCTGCTTATGCACCTGTTTATGTCTGTGCTGTTCCGTATATGTTTTTAATATGTATGATCAAAAAACTTTATTACATATTAATGGTGTAATTTATTATTTTTTTTAAATGATTGAGTGCACCCTTTTGGTTATTATTTTCTATCTTATGCTCCTCATCTATAGTTGTTAATTCTAGGAGTTTATAAATTTTTATTTCTTCAAAGTGAGCCCCATCTTAACTTGAATTTCACGTTCAACTAATACTTGAACAGTGTGTAAAATAATGTTATACAATAAGAAATACTGTAGGTGAACAACTTGGCAATTTTCACACGTGTACATTTTGGGTTGGTATTTATAAGCCAAAACCAGGAGTGGAACTGGAAGTATAAATAAAAGATTTGCTTCTTTTCAATTTTTTGCACCCATTCCTCACTTGGGCTTGCAAAAGACTGACTAAACCATGTCCATATAAAAAAGTGACCTTAACCCAGTCCTCCATAGTGACATCTAGGCACAGTAAAATGGTAAGTTACTACAACTATAACATAATCTTAATGTTTTGTTAAGGATGTAAATTGTTGGCAACCCCCAACCCATACTAAAATTCTAAAAAAAAAACAAACCATAATTCTACTAAAGGTACGTCCACATAATAAGGTTTACAGACGGTTTTCGAATTTGAAAACTGTCTGAAAACCGATCAGCCATCCACATAGACTTTGATAGAAGATCCGCTCAGTAGTCCCAGCCGGACGGATTTCTACACCACCAGTGTTCTGAAAAACTCAGAACATGCACAATCTTCCGATTGGTGTGCCAGAAGGTGTGATATTCAATGGTTTAGGGGGATGGGCGAATCCACAAACCACGGACACAACCGTCCCCCAAAACCATTCAAAAGACAATTAAAATACAGTCCGGATTCTTAAGACAAAATCTGTCATTTTACACTTGCTATGTGGCCGTGGCCTAAGAGTATTCTGCAAATGTATCCAGTCTAGGAAATCCTTTGTAAACTACTGGACTTCAGATTAACACCCTGTAGTAAACTATCAAAATAGGAGGGAGATTTGTGCCTCTGATCTGTTTTGCCAACGTATAATTTCTCCAGCTGAAACAAGGTACAAGAGTTGATAAAAAAAAATACATTGTAGAACTTGAACAGGATTAAAGGTGGGCAACAAAAAGAATAAATGATTTGGGGGAACCACAAAAGCCAGAAAAAAATAGCAAAATTAGGGTTATATAATTTGGAGAAAATACAGCTTCGGGTTGACATAACAAATATGTATAAATATTTCAGGGCTATGTCTAGAGGAAAAAAGGCTCCTACACAAACATAGAAAGGGATTCTTTACTGTAAGAGCAATGAGACTGTTCAACTCTCTGCCAGAGAAACTTGTCATGGTGAATTGACTAAAAGAGGTTAAAAGGGTTCTGGATGTAATAATATATCAATTTATAGTGAATAGGATTCTGGAGAGGGGTGCTTTATCCAGGGATTTATTCTAAATTTCCAGATTAGAGTCAAGAAGGTGTTTTTTCCCCTAAAATGAGGGCAATTGGATTCTACCTTATAGGGGTTTTGGGTTTTTTTCTATATCAGGGGTGTCAAACTCTGGCCCACGGTATAATTAGACTTGACCACGAGTAACCGCGAGACAGAGTACAGAACAAAATAGGAAGAAAATAGTAACTGTTCTTACACTGCTCTCACTCAGCCTTTCCTCCCTGCACAGAGAAAAGAAGGGAAGACAAGAAAAAAAGGAAAGGAAAAAAAAGAAAAGAATATGGTGATAAGAAATAATAAAAAAAAAAAAGGCCAAGAACACCTATGCAACCAGTTCAGAAAATGAAAGTGTAAAAAGACATTAAAAGGGTTTTCTCATCACATTTATTAGCTTTTAACATGTAGAAAAAGATAAAGACTATTACCAAATACATTTGAATATTGATATTGCTTTGTTCACAAAATAAAGATTGTATCAACTCTGAAGCGGAGTCCACACAACTAAAAACAAAATACTCATCCGATTCTGAATCCTAAAACCATTCAGGTCGACGAGTACTTTGAATGAACACAAAAATTTAAGTATTTTTTTAATCTACACATTAGTTAGAGATGGGGCGTCTAAATTAACCCCTTAATGACCGGCCACCGACTTGACGTGCAGGTCGTTCGTCTACAGCAACGTCTTTTGCCGTCGACATCGGGGTTTGCGGTGCCCGGGCGCCGCAGCAGCGCTATGGTCGGGGCTGTACTACACAGCCCCGATCCTAGAGCTTCTCCTGCGAGCACCAGGAAGTGGGGGAATCTCCGCACGCCGATGCTTTAACCCTTTGATTGCGGCGGATCGTCACAGCAGAGCAATCAAAGGGTTTCCCTGCTCTGTTGGGTGATCGGAACACCCGGTGACCCGACAGAGCCCAGAGAACGGCTGCACAGTCAGCCCTGGGGACCTAGAGTGGCCCCAGGGCTGTCTGTGTAACAAGCCAGTGACCAGGACAGACTGTGTGCTGTCCTGATCACTGCCTGTGTCAGACTGACACAGATTCTAATGTATTAGCATATATGAATATGCTAATACATTACTAAGTGTAAAAAATAAATAAAATAAAAAAAAACTGTTCTCCCTTCATGGGATTTAATAAAAAAAAAATAAAAAGTAAAAAAAAGGAATAAAAAAATAAAATAAATATTTATTAAAAAAAATAATTGTGCATATATTACACACAAAAAAAAGCCTACACATGAGGTATCCACATGACCGTAATAACCTGTAGAATTAATCTAACAAGTTTGTGTGAAATGTGAATGATGTAAAAAAAAGTAAAAAAATTTTTTTACAAATTCTGCAATTATTTAAAAGTGAACTTAAACTTTCCCCCCATAAAGTACAACTTGTCTCGAATAAAATTAACCCTCATACAACTGTGTAATTAAAAAAAATAAAAGTTGCGACTGTTGAAACGAAGGAGGCAAAAAATAAAAAAAATGTTCTGGTCATTAACTACTTTTCAGGCCGGGGGCTTAAGGGGTTAATGTGAAACCATGGTATGCACTGCTGCTCACTTCGATCTGCACCTCCGAGGCAAAATCGCAGAGTGCTGATCACTTAACATGGTGACTAAAAGCCTTGTGAAGGCTTCACTTGCTGCCAAGTTTCCTGTTTTACCACTTCCTGTCATTAGCAGGAAGTAGTAGAACTGTCATCTTTGTTCACCCTTCTGCATTATTTATACAATGCAGAAAGGTGTATGAACGATCACACCCCTCTAGTTGTCAAATACCCTAGGGGGACTCAAAGCACAATAAAAAAAAAAATAGAAAAAAAGTCTTATCACCTCTCTTTTGCCATTTTACAAATTAAAAATAACACATAATTGATCTTGCCATGTCCGTAAAAGTCTGGTCTATTACAATATAACATTTATCCTGTATGCTTAACACCATAGAAGAATAAGAAATTCCATTTTACATCCCTTAAAAATTAGAAGTGATAAAGTTGCATCTATTCAAAAAAAATGATACTAATAAAAAAAAAAGAACACTTCAGCCCCTGAAAAAAATGCACCCTCGCTCAGGTCCATAGCTGGATGTACAAAAACATATTGGTTGCAGAAAATGGAACCGAGATGAAAATTTCAAAAATAGAAAGTTTTTTTTTATGGTACTATAAAAAGAAAACTCTACACATTTGCTATTGGCGGAATATTATCAATCTGCAGAATACAAGTAATACATCATTTATATTGAAGAGCGAATGCCATACAAACAAAACCACCACAAACAAGGTGCAAGTACTTTTTTTTTTCTCCACATTTCGACCCACTAGAAATTTTTTGGCTGTTTCCCAGTATATTCTATAATACGGTGAATGACACCATTAGAAAGTACATCTTGTCCTGCAAAATAAAAGCCCATATGTCTATGGAGAAGGAAAAATAAAAAAAAATAAAAACTTATGGCTCTTGATCACCAAAGATGGAAGTATGACTAATAAACTGTCCCTTGTCTTCTCTCTGGAGAGTCCAAACATTCTAAAATGATTTACAGAACAACATGAGCAGCACCCATTTGTTTTAAGGGATTTTGCACTCTTGCTGTGTGTGGGTATCATTCCTGGGAACTGCAACTTGCCCTGCTCTCCTAACTTCTGCTCCTAGTTTATGGCATGGCTACAGTGAATGCAGAGGTGGCAATACATGGGTGGTTTTCATCATCTACTTCTGTGGAAGTTTGAAGTACAACTAAGCAAGGCTACTTACTATCCATCTTACACAGGTTCACCTACCTGTTCTACTTATGAGGTTAACGTAAAAACCTATTCCTTCAACACTTCTTTACCACAGACGACTTCAAACCAATGGATGAGAAAAAGTTCACCTGCTACACGTATGGTCCAAAAATAAAGGTTAAAAAGAGTATATCAAAAAGTTTATTCCAGCGTGTTAAAAACATGATTATAAAAGGTAAAACGCAGCCTCCAAGAAATGGACACCAACCTAACTCCAATGCAGTGTACGTAGCTGTAGCCAACACATTTTGGACAGTCAGACTAGCAGGGTGAGCAGTTCACATAAAAAAAAAAAAAAAAAGGAAAACAACGTTTTTCCAGTTTTTCCTAATGTCTGGATGAAACGCGTATGAATGTATTGGCACAGAGTGAGCAATAGGGCTAGGTAAGGGTCACTGCTGTCGGGTCCCCCTTTTCAGGGCATAGGTTCCGCAAAAGGGTAGTAACTGAGGGTATATTAATTTTTTCCAGACAGAATTTATGGGATCATTTGACACCCTATCATTATTATAACCATATCACTATACAAGATCACCACCCCTTCAATAGACATTTGGTGGGTGAGTCCTTCCTCTGTTTGACTCCTTATCTATTTGTAGACTGTGACCCATTTTTGTTATGTAGCAAGTCTTTATTACCCTTTGATAATTAATATTTTACTCATCTTTATTAAAGGTTATATAATATACTTAGATTTATTAGGTTACTCATATTTGACAGTGATTTATCTGACGATTCTTACTGATCACTTCATTAGCAGTGGTTTGTTACGCTTAGTTGTACTCTAAACCCTACTGACGTGAATGGAGAAAGCTAGGTCCTCATAGCTTCCCCACATTAAGCTGCATCCAGGGGACACGCTACAGCCAAAATTCACTTGTCGTTGTAGGAAACCATCAACAAACTAATCAAAGCTGTTTCTAGAGTTCATACTAACCTAATGCCCTCACACATAGAATTGACCACGTCACTTCACTGTAGAAGAATCCCATGTTAAAAGGAGTTGGCTGGACTCGGTAAAAAAGGTTCTACATTCACCGGGTTAGTAGTTCTAGTGAAGCCAACAATGTTTTTCCCCCTGTATCAAGCTCCCACTTAAATTTCTATTGTCCTTCCTGAAGAGAGGGTCAGTTCAAGCAATAAACTAAATGTTTTCTATGATGCCTTATTTCCCTTTGCTCTAAACAGTGTAGAACTGCTATTAAGTGTTGTAGATGAAGCAAGGAGAGGGGGGTTGGGGGGGGGGGGGGGAGTTTGAGACAGCTGAACATGCTCAGTAGCTTAGAAACCTAGCCCTGCCCCACTCTAGAGCAGATGGATAATGAGGTGCTGTACATTGGGGGATTGTGTCTGCTAAGTGGAGACACGGAATGGATGAATAGGGCTTAACCAACTCAAGACAGGCGTTATCGCATGAATGGGACTGCAATGAACCCTTCAAAACTGTATATAAAAATATTGATCAAACTAAAAAGTGCCTTTACTTGCTCTAAAATAGTACGTTTAAAAAAAAAAAAAAAAAACACAACTTCTCCAACAATCCCTGTAATACAATATGTTTTATCTTAGATAGAGCCATGCTATATTCTAAAGACATTCTCCTTGAATTGGCTTTTAAGGAAAAGTGAATTATTTACATGCGTTTTATTGGCTTAGATTTCCTTAATCACTTATTTGGGGGAAAATGCAACGATTAGGACATGCAACACCTCAAACTTTTTAATTAGAAATGGAGCAAAAAAATTTAGCCCCATCTACTTTCAAGTGTAAAGATTAGCAAGAATGCATTTTACATGTTTCATTAATGCAATGTTTGCACAGGTTTTAATTGCTGCCATGTGCTGTTGTACTTGGTGTTTGAGATGGTCTTAAATAAGGGGCAGCTCACCGGCCCCATAGACTGTCATTATCTACGGCGCGTACACGCCGTAAGTAATTCATATGTCACTTTCTCCCCCCGCAGCCTATTCGCCAAGCGGGGAGGAGACACGGAATCCACAGTTCTCTATGAGAATTGTGGATTACCGTAATGACTGGCACGGATTGGAGCCGTACTCCAGCGCAAATACGGCACGTGGTATGGCTCCAATCAGCGCCCAAATAAGCCGTGTGAACGAGGCCTAACTCTGACGCCATGATGACAGACAAGTGTGTGAAATATCAAGTAACTGTATGGGAGAACGAAAACAAAAACACACCACCCACACATCCACCTTCCTAAAGACCAGAAAAGTACCAAACAACTTTACTTCCGTATAACATTACAAAATAAAAACTTTTTAGCTTACCGCAAACCATGTTACACTGGATATATCTGCATTAAAATACACTGATAATCAGGAGCCTGGTCTCACAGTGGTTTAATGCTCCTCTCTATAGTACTCAGATACCTTCCAGAGGTCTACTTTTAGATTTAGGTACCAGTGGATTTTTTTTTTTTTTTTTTTTTTTTTAAACAAAACTGTCAATAATTTAGAAATGACCATTGTAGTAAATAAATCAACTCCCCCCTTATTCATATAGATCATATTTTCTTACGGCTATATAATGGAGTATTCCTCTTAAAAAAGTACAAATAAATTTACAGAGTGTTACCAGTTTGGGGGGGGGGGGGGCAATCATTGTGTACGGTGTCTACAATTTTTTTTAACAAGCGGAACGGTGACACCCAATTATTAGTTAGTAAAATTACACAACAGGGGGTTTTCCCCCG